>JBBPFP010000002.1:570757-584139 GCA_037974795.1 Kaempferia galanga
CAAAACCTTGGTTATGTGATTACCTGGTAATCAGATAACCTAAGATTATATATGATAACCTGAACCAAACGCACCCTTAGAGTGATAAAATTAATTCATCTAAGATGCTCGTGTAGTAATTTTTACCAAAACTACTATATGAGATACGTCTACTCAAATGGTAAGTCTTAATGGATAGATGTATATATTCTAAGGATATCTCTCGGAGTCCACCGATAACTTTAGCATTGCCAAACTCCAAGATGCTCATGCATGTAGCAATTTTGGATAGAATTATTACATGGGGTATGTCTGCTCAAATGGTGAATTATTAAACTAATCTGAAATGCTTATTTAGCAATTTTGGCCAAAATTACCATGCATATATCTTTGCTATAGAGATAATTTGTGAAAAAAATGATAGGAAACAACGTGTACATGCATATAAAATTGCTATGTTTAACATCTACACATATAATATTTGTTATTAATGGATCCATGCTGATAAATATAAAATATAGGATCATTGGTGGGACTAGAATGGGGTGACTAACAAAAAAACTAAAATTTTAAACATACTCAAATTCTCTTTTGGGCATCAAGAGGCAACGGTGACACGAAGAGAAGTTGCTCCTCGTTTGGGTAGCCATCTCCCTCGAGCTTTGGACATCAAGAGGTAATAAATGACAAGGCGAGGAGTTGTGGCTCTGACTGTTAATCATCCCCCTTGTTGCTTTGGACATCAATATATAAGTGGTCTGAAGTTTGTTCAAATGGCCGCAGGGTCAAAGGTCGCCAATTACACATAAGAATAAAATCTTGATCTGATCTAAAATTTCTAATACTTTCAGTCCACTTACCTGCCCAATACTTTTTTAGATTGCCCACGACTATCCAGTCTGATTTACTTACGGATGGAAAATTTAATTTAGATATAATACCACATAATAATAATAATAATAATATAATAATAATAATAATAATGTGATGATTCAGATGCGACATAAGTTACACCTTGGATTACGATTTAAGTCGCGCACAGACCAAGCCCAATTCCTTAGTCTAGCTCACCCGATATCTGTTAGGGTTTCGTCTTTCGTCAGTAGACAGGAGAGAACTATGGCGATCGACGAGGACGAGGAGGACTTCATCTTCTACGGCACCCCAATAGAGCGAGAGGAGGATACATCCGCACGTAAACGTAAGGGGATCGCAGATGCCGGTCAGCTTCGCAGCCTTCCGCCATGGAAGCAAGAGGTCCAAATCTCATTCTACGCCTCTCCATTCAAATTCAAACACTTTGCTGTTTTTTTATTCTCTCTTAAATTATGTTTTTCTCTCTCTCAAATTACCCGAAACTAATTATATTTCGCTTCTATATCCGATATCCCTGCTTGACTTCACACGAACGCTTGCATACGGGAGGATCTTTCTCTCCAATGCTTTCTTCGCTTGCATCATTAGTCATTTTTTCATTTTTTGGATCGTTGATGGTTATTGATTTTTTACCAGTTCTTATATCTTTCTACTGAATCATTATATGTCATTACACTTCGTACCTATCTATTTTCACGCGCCAAATTAATAGTATTGATGTGGTGGTTACTTGCTCTGGAAGCATACTTATGGAACTTCCTCTGTTTCTGTCATCTCATCTAGGCTTCCAGTGGAAATTGTAATTTTTATTTTTGTTTCCTGATAAGTGCGTTTGTCTTGGCTGTATCTAACTATTTTTTTTCTTCTTTTGACTACTAACTCTTTTAGGTTAGAGATGAGGAAGGACGCAGAAGATTTCATGGTGCATTTAATGGGGGTATTCTGCTGGATACTACAATACTGTTGGTTCAAAAGAAGGTTATCTTGAAATTAAAACCCCAAGCATAGAATTGTAGGATTTTACAGTTAATATTGTATAGCCATCTGAATATATGACTGCACCATTCCAGGATGGACTCCTCAGACATTTACTTCATCACGCAAAAATAGGGCGGAAGTGAAACAACAGAATATATATAGCTTTCTGGATGAAGATGACATTAAGGTACTTGATCTTTATCTAATAGAACATTGGGCTGCTCATTTTGCTCTAGGAGACTAGATATAGGCCTGAACCCTGCTTAATAACATTCTTTAGCGTAGTCATTATAGTGCTAGTAGTCATTTTCAATTTTCATTTTGTGAAACAACATCATGTATTCTTCAGGAATTGTTCATCTGAAACATTCATGTTTACAATATTTAAGAAATCACTCTCTTAAATTAAGCACCTGTACTTGTACTTCCAGTTGGTTAATACGAGTGAGTATACATGAGGTGTTTATCTTGTCATATCAGTTGATGTATTTTTTTCATGTGTTTCTTTTGTCTAGTTCATTCCACACTGCTAAGAGGTTATAAATAATACGACATATTGTTCAAATAGTGCTCCTTTCTAAACTTAAAGTTTTAGCTTCTTACAGAGATTATAGTTTTCATAACCTCTGGTTGTTGCCACCATGATTGTAGGCTATGGGAGGCCAAGCCTTGGAGACCTCCATGCAGTTTGATACTTTTGGTTTTACTGCTGCTGAATATGCTCGTAAACATGCTGAAAAGGAGCAGCATAAAAGGTAATTAAAGTGCTTTTTTTTCTCTTCTGTGAACACAAGCAAATTTTAGCGTATCATGTTGTTGCTAGCAGATCCAATTAGGTGGGATTCCCACCTTGTTGTTGTAGTATGAGCTACACTTGGTCTATCTTCATATTTTTGTCTAGCGCTGCACTGTTTATCCCTTAAAGAAGCTTATCCTGTCCTTAAAACATCTCAATGTGGTGAGAGTCTATGTAGATTCATTTAAGTCAAATACAATCAGTCTTGATCTTATCAATCAAATATATTTTTGCAAATCCTTTTTTCTCCATTTGTCTGTATTTTTCCTGATGTGATCTTTGGGATAGTCCATTGTACCTAAACATAGTGGATTCACAAGTCTGAATAGTTGGTTTTTATGCATATTGTTCAAACTGTAATGTGCGAAGGAAACAATCGTCGATTTACTTGATCAAATTTTCACATCCCAAGAAATGCACTTATAGGCATTTTGTTTATTAACTAATATGTTGTTTCATATCCGCAGAGTAATCCACTTGCATTTCTGGCATTGTTTCTTTTGCTGATATGGCGTTAGTCCTTTACTTCAGATTTTAGAATATTAGGATAATCGTGTACACTCTTGTTGATCAAAGACATTCTCAAATATGAGCGCACTAAAATAATCCCATTTATTATTCAATTGATCATGTTCTCATTTAATGGCAGGAGCATAGCACGCTTGGACAAGTTACTGATCAATTACATGAGTCTATAACTTCAAATTACATCTGAACATTGTCATAGGCATGCACACAATTCTGAATAAAAATATCAATGATTTGACATCTAGGGGGAGAGGAATGCAGTAAAAAATTCTTCTAAATGTAAAAAAACATTATTTAAAAGATCTGTATATTATATCATCTCCTTGGTGCAGTTTTTATTTATAGATGGCATCCTTTAGTTCTTCTTGTAGCTATTAAGTCAACTCTCTGAGGCTGGTTTTGTGTACTTATATCATAGAAGATTTAATCTATTTTCTTGAGAGCTTTAATAGACCGCCTAATGTAATTTTCTCTCTTTTGTTTTTTGTTATTCTGAAATCTTAAATATTCTTCACCATCTTTTTATATTGTTAGTGTTGGGTTATATTTAAAGTAATGTTGTTGAAGCTTGAAGAATTAACTGTGATTAGCTTTTGTTGTTGTTAAAGTCATTAGAAGTAATTCTGCCAGTCCAGGCTCTAGTTCTTCTCTTCTGTTTGTTTGTTTTTTTGTTATTTGGGGGCTGAAATGGAGAATACTCTAGTAACTGACAAGAGTACCAGATTATTTACCTTTGCCTTTTTTGGCACAGGCCTTCAGTTATTCCTGGACCAACACCTGATGAAATAGTAATTCCTGCATCGTCTTCTATTGGTCTGTCTCTTTTAACTTTGCTTTAATAGCCATAATTTGCAAAAGGTTAAATGTGGCCATTGTAACTTTATCTTACACGTTCTCTATTGATCTTGATAGGTGTAAAACTGTTGCTCAAAATGGGATGGCGTCATGGTCACTCAATCAAGGATGCACATGCTGATTCTTTATATGGTATTGCTTATTTTGTGTTCGGACCTTTTTCAGTTAATAGCTTCAGATGCTGCAATTAGTCTTAAATTTTGATATAGTATGTATCCGTGTTTAGATATATAAGCTATTTTTTAACATGAGTTCAGTTGTGGCAGTCTCTTAATTAGTAGCAATTCCAGGTTTCCTGTCCTGATTGGTCTACCAGATGCACTTTCTTTCTGAGAAGCTTGTTACGATAGCAATTTCAGGATTTCCTGACCTAATCAGTCTACCAGATGCATTTTCTTTCTCAGAAGCTTGTTATGATCCATGCATGGTATAAATCAGTTAGTAAGCTAATAAGATTTCCATTTTTTGTGTGGAGGCATAGACATCCTCCTTTTAATCCAGCAATTTATATAATGAGATGTTGTATTTGGATGTGAAGTCTGGAGCATCATCATTCGGTTGTTTCTAGGTTATATTTCTTTTCTTTCTGTTCTTCTCTGTAGAAGTTGGTCAATTCCTATAACTCAGATGGTAAATTTATAATTATTTGTTAGCAAAATTATTTGTCACGTCTTTGGACTTCACAAGTTTGAGTGCATTCTTTCTAAAATGTTATACTAGAAATTTTCTTCATCATTTTGGGCTTCACTGTTAGTAAAACTGTGATATTCTTTGATGTTTGTTTTTTTGGCTTTCATGTTACCCCTAGAATCACGCAGAGAAGCTAGAAAAGCTTTCCTGGCTTTTGCTGGTAATGAGGGAGGCACAGAGCCATTTCAAAAAGGATCTCGTGTTTCAGCTTCTGAAGAATATGATGAAAGAGGCATTGATGTCAACAATGCTTCTAAAAGCATGCCTGTAAGTGTCCAACAAAGAAATGATTTTGTACTTCATATTACTGCACTGAAAATGAGGGTGTTGCTTAAATAAATTTTATTGTTCGGTAGCGTGGGTTCAAGCTTCTGGAACTTTTCTATTTTGTGCTGGTTTTTCTTGTAACTATCATATGACTTACTTCCATTAAATATGATATACCCCTACTTCATAGCTGTCCCTAAATCGTTGGTAGTTATTCTTGTGCTTCATGTACACTTGTAACAATTTAGGCTGTCCTATATGTATATTTCATCTGCATTTCAATTACTATCTGGTTTACAGAGTTTTCCAGTGGCAAATAAGGTCAAAAGAAATCTTATGGTGTTTGGGATTATATCTCACAACTACCTTTCAGTCTGTGATTGCTGCTGGGTCTAATACTTTTTTTGAACTGTTTGTAATGATTATTATAATCAAGTGAATGTATTTAAACCATTTGATGTTTTTTTTTTCTGGAAATATTTTGCATGTAGTAGTGATGCAAAAATGTTGGTACTCAAGGATTGGCCTTTTGGAATAGTTGGGACTCATTATTACCTCTTGTTACCATGAACTGTGATGCAAAACAAATGTTTATTACCAGACTGAAATTCTGGATAGAGGATGCTCAAACTGCAACAGGATGAAATAGGAGGAGGTGATAGTGCGAAGAGAATACAGGGAGGAAGAAAGAAAGATGCAAAGGAAGAATTGGGAATGAGAAATGGGGTTCCAAATTCCAATCAGAATTAAATAAATTAAAAAAATTGATGCATGACATGTCCTTATAGGTTCAAAGATATAAGTTTTATCCCAAATACAAAAGAAATAAAATAGAGCTTGTGGGGATCTTTTGTTAAATGATTGATTCTACCTCTATTATATTAAAGAAAAATAGAAGGAAAAAGAAACTAAATCTTGGAGAATTACAAGATGTATCAGCATCAAGTAGGCTTTTGGGTTTCTCTAACAAGAATGGAGCACTTACTTTTCTTTATGATGTAATTAATGTGAAATGTAAATATACTAGATGGAAGTGATGGTGTTTTATACTATGTTGGATCTAATTGTTTTATTGTCATGGTTGCCGTAGTCCATAAACTTCAAATTGTATTCTTAGCTTCTTTATTTTTGCCAAAAACATTCTTTCTTATTGTTCAATTATAAAGCATTCTTGTGTTAAAGATCTAATTTGCAATTGGACGGCAACAGAAATGATATGTAGCAGCATGTATATCATACATTGGAATCTTGGTTCTTATTTCATTATGGAAATACAGAATGCACATTCTCAGCTCTCTCTTCAAGTGCTTTTTTTTTTTTTTTTCAGCTTGTAAATTTGTTTTTGATTTACATTTGTTGTACTACAATTGCATTTATTATGGTCTTCTAGATAGTGGGAAATTCTGTTCACTTTTATACCTACCTTCCCTAGGAATATGTGGTGCAACCAAAGCAAGACCTGTATGGATTGGGTTATGATCCATATAAGACTGCTCCTGAATTCAGAGGTAACTATAGCCACTGGTGATTAAATTGTCCATATGACCAGAATAATGTTTGATTTCAATTTGTGGTGCTTATTCAAAATTTTAAATTTATCAGATAAAAAGATATTGCGCGAGTCTAAAAGCAAAAATAGTGATTCTAAGGATTCAATGAAGACAAGTCTTTTATCTTCTAACTGTAAGTGTTCACACTTCTAACTTGTGTATTTGATCTAAAGTATTTAATTAACAGAACATGTGAATTCTAGTTATCATATGCGATTTGATATTTTCATATTGTTTCTGAAAATTTGTTCAATTGATAATTTGTTACTCAATCATCAGCAGGAAAATATGCTCCAGGCTTTGGTATTGGAGCACTAGAGGAACTTGATATTGAAGATGAGGACATTTATGCTTCAGGTAAATTTCAGAGAATTTTTCAACTTGATCATCTTGAACTTTCACTTGTTCTACATCTGATGCTTAAGACTATGGCCTTTGATACTGAGGCATTTCAATCTAGTCATGACAGCTGCATTATGAGACTCATGGTGTAGTAACTTTGGTTTTAAGTGATTCAGATATTCATAAATAAAAGCTATTGCGTGCATACATATCTGGAAAGACACTTTTACTTTATTCAACTTCTATCAAGTTCTCTTTTATTGTGGTGTTACATCATAATAAATGAAACAATTGTTTTGGAGTAATATAATTGATGAAGATATTTACATTTGGATTTGAGAAACTCTTTTCTTTTCCAGCTTCATAAGAGTGCATGGTCATTGTGAATCTCATTCTCGTGCTTCTTCTTAGGCATGCATGTTAACACAGTGTGTTCATTGTTCACTTCCTGAATGTGTCTGTCTTGGTTCATTAATTACAGCAAAGTTGGGTGATATATCATTCTGCCATTTCTCAAAAACATTAAGATGAATAATCATAAGATTTCTAATATGAAAAGGCTATCTATCCTTTTTCATTTGTACTATGGATAACATTGTGCTGCCTGCTTGTATCTAAGACATTGTGTTTAGGTTTTGACTTTGAACAAACTGAAGTCGAAGAGGATGAGCCAGTGGGCGTGATCAGAGATACTAAATACAGACTTGAAGGCAGAAAATCAGGCAGCTTACCTGGTTTTAAAGTTGCATCAAATTCTGACTATAAAATTGAAAGGTAGTTCCAAAACTTCATCCTAGCTTTCTAAGGTTGTTTTGAGTTGCATCAAGTTCTGACTATACAATTGAAAGATAGTTGCTAAACTTCATCCTAGCTTTCTAAGGTTGTTTTGATTTTCAAAATCTGTCGAAATTGCAGTGATGGAAGTATGATATCTTGTTTTTTTTTCCCAACCTTTTACTTTCTTTTTAATTTTCATCATACATGGTAGATAAATAATATATGCTTATGTACTCATGTGAATAAAACTTTGTATAAACATATGTAATTGTGGCTGACAAGTTTTCTGCCTTTCCCCTCCACCAAACAGATTTCACCCTCCTGTTATCCCAGCCAATTTTGATTCACATCACAAGTTCTCTGTCCCTCTTGAGACTGCAGTTAAAGTTTCTGAATTACCTCCGCCTGAGGTCCCCCCTCCAGAAGACAGTAGTTTGAGATTGTTGATTGATGGCTTTGCAACTCTGGTTATTCGCTGTGGAAAACTTTTTGAGGATCTTTCTAGGGAAAAAAATAGGTCAAATCCCATGTTTTCTTTTCTCACTGGAGGAGATGGTCATAATTACTACATAAGGAAGTTGTGGGAAGAGAAGCAAAAAAATGTCAATCAGGTATACCTGGCGGAGGATTTAAAGTTAAAAGGATCTGTTGAAAGCATGACAGCAGAAAATCGTGGAAGAATTCTAGGTGAGAAGCAGTTAGAGAGAAGCTCCAAGGAACCCAACACCTCAGCTGCTGCCAAAGAAATTCATTTTCAATCAAATCTATCTGATACATTCATCAAGCCATCATCCGTTGTAAGTTCTAATCTCATTACTCTGATGTAAGTTCATTTGGTTGGTGCTATTTTAGAGAATGCTGAGTCTTGTTTTACAGGAATTTCTTATTTGATGACACCAAATTATCTATTTCCTTTAGGAATACCAAGCACTGCCTTTCTGTATCACAGGTTGCAGTAGTAGAAAATGCAAAAATTTTCAAAGATGATCCTGCCAAGCAAGAGAGATTTGAGCAATTTCTCAACGATAAGTACAAAGGGGGCTTGCGTTCTACACAACCTTCAGGCATCATGTCAGAGGATGATCGTGCTCGGGAGAGGTTGGACTTTGAAGCTGCAGCAGAAGCAGTCGAAAAGGGTGAGCAAAATCCAGTAACAGCTTCTCGATCAATGGGGCAGTTAATGGATTTCTCAGGTTCCATTGAGCAACAGTTCATATCATCAACTGGACCGACAGTTAGTCATTTTCTTTTGAAATTGTGAGATATCTCCTCTCTTTTACCTTTTAAATTTCTCTAATATATGTGATACTGTGGAATTTTTTAGAAGACACAAGATCCTTCAACTGAGAGTAAGATAATCAGCAAAGTTTATCCGAAGAGGGAGGAGTTTCAGTGGAGGCCAATGCCTGTTCTCTGCAAACGGTTTGACATAATAGACCCTTTCATGGGGAAGGTACTTCAGTAATGCATTTAAGATGGTTTCCTTTGATTTTATGTTTTCTTCTGAAACTACTCTCTGGGGGAACCATTTATACTTTTGCATATATACCTTGAAATCCCTTTAATGGAGTTGTCCAAGAGTTACTAGAAAATAATTTTGGGCCATGAGTGAAATTTTTAATTTTATATGATAACTGCATACTGCATCCTGCACACGCTCCTAAACTGCATCAGATGGAATATTGGGCCACTAGATCATATATTGGCTGTCTAGACTGCATTACCTCATAATTGAACTACATGAAAGGTATATTAAAGGCAGTCCTTCACTTCATAATCACGTGATGATATACAGTGCTTTTAAAATTCTGCTTGATCATGGGTTGAATACATAAAAATATACTCGGAAAATTATTTTTGGACTATTCTCTAGGTATTCTCCTATAGTTTTTTTTTTTATCATTTTACATATCCATCCTAGATATTTGGATATATAAAATTAGTCTCAAGCTCTTTAATGTTTACAAATAGGTCTCTGAATGACAGATACTTATAAATTGATGAGTGTCTGTGTGTTGTTGGCATGGGTTTAGCATAGTTTGTTGTTATTTTTCACCATTAGGATGTCATCTAAAGGATCCAAAATGGGTTCAACCTTAATAAATGCGCGTATAAAATTGCTTGTCATCAGTCAGCATATACTTCCTTTTGCTTTAATCTGCTCCCAAAGTGTCTTTTATTTTTCTTATTGTTTTTTTAAAGTAAGGAAAGGGAATAATGTTTGCCTCCAATAAAACATCCATGTGATAGAAATATAATGTTTACTAACCCATCATAACTTTTAAATAGCTTTCCTGGTAGCCGAGAATCATCCTGAAATTTTTTGGTGTGATTTGGTTTTGCTGAATCATTTTATAAATCTGAAATGATCTGTGAGTCTAAGTAAAATGTTCAGGGACCTGAGTTTAAATGTCAAATGTTTATATTCATGTTAGGTTGACATTTCTTCTTTGTTTGATAATGTCTTTCTCTGATTCAGCTTGTTTGCTGCAAATTGATATTTGAAATAGTTTCTTTGTGTGTGCAGCCTCCCCCTTTGCCAAGACCTAAAAGCAAGATGGACACTGTCTTTTTTATGGCAGAATCTATTAGGGAGATGAAACCTGACGAAACCATTTCTGCCAAAAAAGAATCTGTGCACTTACCACAGTTTGAGTCGAAAGAATCAGAGAAACATATTGACACAAATGAGCCTGAAATTCAGCAAGATAAAGCAACTCTACAGAAGCCTGTTGATCTATATAAGGTACTCATTTTATCTAACACTGAGAATGAGATTATATATATCTACAAACTAATACATGGCTACAAATGTACTGTTAAATGCATGCTTCGAATGATGCAAAGGCATGGTTGAGATAAATGTATTGGAATTTGTATCTAGTTACTACTCTACACTTCATATAACTAATCTTGATTTTCATGGATCCAGGCAATTTTCTCTGATGATTCAGATGATGATGCAGATGCTGGCACTTCTACCAAAGCCGTTGATCCCATGAAGAAGAGTGAAGGTGCCAACATGACACTAACCGCTTGTTTGCAAGTGATTTTTTGGAATCTTTAGGTGTAGAGCTAGGCCTGGAGGTTCCGCCTGATGTACCCAGCAAACTTCCCAAGGGTGACAGTTCATCTGTAGTTGGTGAAACAGCTAACACTGGAGAATTGAAAATTGCTGGAAGAAATGGGCAATCTCTTCAGACACCAGAAGCACACAAAGTACCTCAAAATAGTGATGTTCTAGCTTCTGGGCAACATGATTCTGGAAGTAACAAAAACTGCACTCCTGGAATAGGATTCTCTTCTGGTGCCAATTTTGACAATTATCGTGGCAAAGGGAATGCTAATAGATATTCAAGTGTCTCAGCAGGAGGTAGAGTTTCTGATTTGCATGAGGAAAATTTTGATCAAGAAAAAACACAATTCCTAATTCCAAGTAGCAAAATTCATTCAAGATATGATGGGAATTCTAGTGATCATCAGGAGCCTAAGGAAAAGGGAACTAGTAACTCCAGGAATCAGCAAGTTAGAAGCAGAAGTCCGGATTCTGATTCTTCAGGTGGTAGATATCAAACAAAAAGAAATAAATCTCATTCAAGACGTCATAGAAGAAATAGGACTCCTGATAGTACCGATGAATATAAATCAAAGAGAAAAAGATCTAATTCTAGGCATCACCGCAGGAGCACAACTCCAGATAATAGTTCTTCTAGTAATTCCCGAGATGATTTTCAATCAAAATCAAGATCAAAGAGCAGTTATCATCATGATAGCAGTAAAAAGCATTCTGAACATTCAAAGAGGAAAAGGAAGCATTCTGTTCATTCAAGATCAAACCATCGCAAAAATGATGACTGAGTTCTATGGATAGATGAAGGCACATCCCTGTGCACTGTAAGTTCTTATTGATCACACCTGTCCTTTTTGGCTAAGGACACCTTCACTAATCTTCTTTTTTATGTTGCTCATTTGAGCATCTACTGTGTCTTCCCCCCCTTTGCCACGATCCTCTGTTACTTTTCTTGACTGTTTTATTTCTTAACACCTTCCAAAGGTGTTAAGTCTTCATTTGAAAACCTGCACAAGTCTTCATTTTATAATTGCTCATCTGACCATCTATTTTGTCTATTTTTGTTGTTTTCCCTTTGCCATGGTCCTCTGGTCACTTTTCTTTTGGCTGTTTCATTTCTTAAGCAGCATTTTTACTTTTTTTTTTCCCTGTATGTATATGGTGATAGTGCACGTAGGATGAAAAAAATCACTTTGATTTTGCTATATATCTTAGAACTTTTGTAGGTAGCTACTGTGTTACTTAACTAGGGTACAGGTATCTATCAAATGGATGCATGTGTCTCTGCTTCTAAAACTAATGCACTTTGATCCATAGGGATATTGAGTGTGTATTTGCCTCATCCTAAGAATATCACACTCTTGTTAACTTCTTAATGTAGCGGATTTCTAGTCACTTGTCCTTAGGAAGCCTTTTGTTCATCATGATTCTTGTGATCAAATTTGTGGTGTATTATGCTGCCGATTGGCAATCATTTACTTTATTGCATACTTCTTTTGCTACTTGAGAATCTTATCAAATTTCTTTCTAGTTGAAGTAAAAGACTGATGTCTAACCGGTGGGAGATCTGAAACCTGAACCAGCTTTGATTTTCATAAAACAAAATTAGGACTGGAAAATGAAATTGTTGACGCAATTAAAATAGGTTACCCTTCCTGTTTTGGTTCTGTATGATGTATAACCATACACGTAGACTTGTCTCATTGTATGACCAATTCACATCTGGAGAAGCAAATAGATTAATTGCTTCAATTTGTTTCAATTTTACATTAAATTAATCTACATGATCGTTTTTTCCTTCACTGGGAACATCATCATCATCTTTGTATAACTGGATCACATCAGGCGAAGCAAATGGAGTAATTGCTTCAAATTGTTTCTGTTTCAGATCAAATTAATTTACTTGATCCCAATTTCCTCGTCATAAATCATAATCATAAAATCTGGTATTAGAAAGTCCATATTTATTATCATCATGAAGCTACGATTGCAACTATTCATGCTTGTCTAAATAAATTTTATCTTCTACTAAGCTCTATGCCAAGAATATATTACAGTACTATTAAAAGTGGTGGAAAGACGTGTTACCCCGGCTTATGTTATTCTTACCAGACTGCTTACTCTTGTTCTCTTTACAGATCCCACTGCCAGGATGCTCCTTACTGGTAAGCAGCTCAAGCTTGAACGCCCACCCTACTTCCAACCTCTTCATCGAGTCAAATATTTATATGTAGATGTTGCCTTCATCTCAGTCTCCATTGCTGCTGATCGTCTCGTTCTCTATGTCCATCGTTCTCTATCGATGATGGTTCGACCTTAGTGCACCACTGCAGAGAATATTCTTCTTTGAATTTTGAAGGCGAGGAGTTTCTGTCATTGTATGTAAGAAACAGGCAACCTGGTTTCCACTAAAATTTTAAACGTTGGAATTTTACTAGGCTAGTAGTTTTTTTATCAGACAATTCAGTGGCGTTGGAATTGTGTCCATTTAAATGGATCAAGCAACAAATAGTTCTGTGGGACATGAATTTTTTTTTTTTTGGTCACCTCGGGATGAGGATGTTAAGGTGGATGTGTGGATATACATTGATGGATAAAATAAGGAATGAGAGCATTAGAGAGAAAGTCGGAGTTGCATCGATTGAGGATAAACTCCGAGAGACGCGTTTAAGAT
>JBBPFP010000002.1:592728-608846 GCA_037974795.1 Kaempferia galanga
GATTGTAAGATCAGGTAAAAAAAAAAAAAATCAACTCAGTGCTGTTTCAGAAACTCCAAGTTATTGTTACATGGGGAGCATCACACGACAAATTTCACTGAATTAAAGGTTCTTTAATAGCAAACCAAAAGTAAGCTCACTCAGGTAAACTTAATTACTGAATTCACTGAAGATATCATTTGTGCCAATTTTCATGTGCATCGACACTTATTTACTTGTTAATGCTGAAGATTGAAGGCTTCCTTTAATGGCGGTTTCAGTCATTGACCCTTCTGAATACTGAAATTACTATACACAATACGGCATCTGTGATATCGGCAATATCAGAAAAGGCAGCACCAACTCTCATATTAGTTTCTGGATCGGATTGAAGTATTTCCTTGAATCTGGGCAGTAATCCTGTAAAGAAACACACACTCAAAACTTCAATCTATGATTTAGTAGTTAAAGTACACAAAATGTGAACCTGATCAGCGTGCATTTTTGTGACATTTGGCCTTGAATTCCTCAATATTTGGTCGTAAGCTCTCCTATCATACCTACTAAGTGCATTTCACATGCCACCTGAATCCCTTCTCTCCATGCTGCAGAAAACACCTGATAAAGATTGAATGCTAGGTTTTTTGACATGTCATGTACTTTTACTCAAGGTCTAAAATATGGAACGGTAGAGTTTTGATACACACCATGCAACACTCAACACACTTTAAAATATTCTAAGAGCAACTCATGGATCTCCAAATCTGCTCATAATTCCTCATCCCGACACAAGTGAAATTAAGAACAGCATCATACCTTGCCAGCATCCCTATTGTTCAGGTTGTAGTAACCTGCTGTTAACTCTGCCACATGGCTATCATCTTTATACCTCCAGCGGATGCCAGGCACCTTTACCTTTATGGAATCCATCACACAATTCATTAATCAACAGAAGAATCCAAAACCATGCTTAATTGTTTTGAAGTCATGCAATAGGATATACTTACTTTGGCTGCAAGCTTGAGTTTGCAAACAAGGAAGGCCTGGTTTGCTGCATTAAGGATCTGGTCTCCATGCAGCAAAGAAGAATTGTCCTTGTTGAGTGAGATATGTCCCATTTGCAGCAAAGAACTTTGTGGACTCTGGTTTGTCATTATATCTTCCTGAATCATCTGGCAAGTTCCATTCATAGTGTCCTGCTTTTGTTCCAGCAATTTTGAATTCCTCCATGTATTTATCATAACAATGCACAAGTTTGTTTTTTCAGTAATGATGTTTACCAAGTTATTTAGTTTCAGTTTTGATTCTTATCGATTGGATGAGTAACATATTTGCATTACAACTATTCATGGTGCAAGGTACCTGAAACTCTCCAATGCCTGGGAAAACCCATCCCTGTGCCTCAGGATACGAAGGGTACCTCAATTCTCCAGCAGCGCCAAGACCCACCTCAATGTCTTTTATCATATCAGAAGCCAACGAATCTGCCATATTTTCTCTAATGCTCTTCATGAAGTCACTGTAAAGATGCAAAAATCAAAAGAAAATACACAGTTTCTGCAAAAATGTTCAGCGACTCAAATTGGTGGACATCATTTTTCATTTTGTTGTCTTCTATCACTTCATCTTTAATTCATTCATGTACACTAAGAGAATGCTAGTTTACATCTCAAACCTCCACAGAAGTGCGTCCACTGAATATGGGCTGCTCATCCACTCCAATGGCGAGGCACTCTTTGTTCCTTGTGTTGCTACTGCAAGTGTAGTAAATCTCAGGGTTTGAGTCACCGATACGCTGATGAATCCATTCTGGTATTGGAATGTTCATGTCATCGCCGACGTTGCCACTGCACTGGTGGAATGACATGATGGCCTTGCAGCTTGAGGCCTTCTTCCTGAACCATTTGGAACAGGCCTCTTTAGGCACTCCAGTCGTAATGCTTTGGAGACTTCCACCATGCCCCACCAAACATCCACCATCATTCTGTAAACGTCTGCCACATGGAGCTGCTGCCTCAGAGCTTCTGGTTTGTGCAATAAATTGTCATCTGCGAAAATGATATCTAACTGCTGGAAAATTTTCTGATCAAAGGGTTTGTGGTCATTGTTGGTGTAATGAACTCTATGAGAAAGAGTTGACTCACTGAAAGCATCACAAACACTGGAATGTAGTTTGCTAGCTTCTGTTCCCTCTCATTGAAAGTTTCTATCTACATGAAACAGAAATATCTTCACCAGAGTGCAAGAAACAACTTTAACCTGTAAACTCAAAATCTAAGCAAGAACAAAACTAAGCCTTTTGAAATCTCCTTCAGCTTAGAATGCAATAAGTGTTAATTATAATTCAAATGAAAATTTAAGATGCATATAAAGGAGTGACAATATTAAACATGTACCTCAAAATCCCGAAGCACAGATGACGACTCAGCAATTGAAGCTTGGCATGCTAAAGTCCTCTTAGTTTGCACAACTGAGACTTGCCTCACCATCTTCCTCGACCTGGTCACCGTAACCTTACCTAGCCTTCGGTGTCAACCTCGATCTTCTAAGGCAGTGATAACCTCTCTAACAGAAGTGGACTTGCATATGAAACAATAGCCATTTGAGAAGGTGAAGCTGTCTTGACAGAGAACTAAAACAGAAGAGGGAACTCAATAGTATTTTCTTCTCCTCTTACAGAAATGCTACTGAATTAGATCCATCCTGATATCCATGAAGGAAATGAGCAGTCTGTATTATTATGATTGTTACAGTGGTGATTTTTTTTTCTTTCACAATTTTTGTGACAATGATCAAGAAGAACTCTGATGCAGAGTTGCAAACTACTCTGTGCCAGATATCACAATCTTCCATGTGTGACAAATGATCTCAGATCGTCGCCTAGAGATGTCAGTAAGCATGAAAACAATGGAATATGGACCTCAAAAACAAAAGGATAATTCACAAAAAAAAAAATATATCTGTCGATGCTGAAAATATTTCGCCCACATTACACACAAATGGCAGCTAAAAACACAAGTACTAGCTAATCTACATCCACAAAGTTCAGTACTTACTATGACAAGAAACAACTCTCGGAAAAGATCGCATCTTTCTCAGGTAGATGCGAAGGAGTTGCCAACTGCGCGAGCTTCCACGAGGACGAAGTGAGAAAAAGTGGCCTTGTAGAATGGGGCCCGTCGGAGGGAAGGGAAGAAGATCGGAGAAGCCGCAAGGTTGAGACCAACGCGACGGTGGAGGAAGAGAGAGAGAGAGAGAGAGAGCACCTAAATCATAGGACAATAATTTCACTCTACACCCCAAGAGTTTACAAAATTTGTCAATAGTTCATTTTCGACACCTGAAATTTAGCTACATTTCAAAATACCCCTAAAAATTTTACAATTCTCTCCATTTAGACTTTTATCATCTTACGCTTAACTTGAGAATAAGCATAGGGAAAAATTCAGACAAACGTCTTGGTAATTTTAGAACTTTATGAGGTATATTTAAAAACATGACAAGGAAGCTCCGTTTATAAATATCAGTCCAAAAAAGAGGAAGAGAGCTCTGTTTACAGCGATTGGCTGCTGCTTAAGAAAGGCTGACAAAAGCAGAAATAAATGATTTTAACTGTCAAAATTACCTTTGTTTTTTGTTTCACTCAGAGTTGGATATATTGAGATGTAACAAAAGAATACCTTGGGTATAAGTATCAAACTATGGAGAAATTAGAGGAGATCATCTCCAAGATCTTGTCATGTAGCTTACTGTTCGTCGCAAGTACACCACCCAACGGATATAAGATTCTTCGATGTTCTTGATCAGCCGCAAAATCTAGCTGAGTCCCATTCCAATCCGTAATCTAATCAAATGTTGTTGTTAGTATGCACGAACAGAAATATCGATAAACTAAAGCACTAATTAAGAAAATGTGGATGATTTGTAGCCCTCACAAGGAATGAATACTTAGGTTGAAATCCATGATTCCTTGTCTATGAGAGGACAACATAATTGCATAGCATAGTTTTGATAATTCTAATTGGTGGAATAAATAAAACATTATAAAAGAACAACAAGAATAAACAACACCAAAGTATAAGAAATCAGATAAGAGAAGCACACCATCCCTCCTGCTTCCTGTATGCAGATGACTCCTACAGCATGATCCCAGACCTATGTAGAAGCAAGAAACATTCACAAATAAATTTCTTGAACAATCTTTTCTTCAAACCGGATACTGATCTTAAGTTACCTTAATTTCCTTTTGAGACCTGACTCGCTGAAGGAAAACAGAAGCTCTACCAGAAGCCACCATAAGGTACTTACACAAGCTGCAAAAACATGGGAACATGATTACTTTTGCAAAACTGGCAGGACATTCTCCTTTGAATTCAACCACTGAGATTAAGGATCATTACGTGGAGTCTGTAAAACTACTCCAAATATTATCATATGGATGAAGAACATGCAATGAAATTCAATATTATTATGCCGCAATAGTCAATTTGATATGTGTGTGTGTGTGTGTATAGAAATTGAAATATTTCTTCTCTTTTCTTAATCCTAATCAGATCAGTTTACTTTAATGTTCATAAGGTTTGTTGATCTACATCCCCCTCCCCACCAAGAATTCCTTTTCTTCTTCTCCTTTTTGTCAAATATAATTCTCTTTGTACCATAAAAGTGAACGAGCAGCGATACTCATTGTTTGCTGAACCAAATCAACAAATAAAACTGAGGACTTATAATGATGGGGAAGTTAGTATCCATCTAGATCTTCAGATCTAGTTGGCTAAAGAATAATTTCTTGCGAACGCAAGAATTGAACATACCTGCCACAACATGTTGGCAAAAGAAGTATTGTGCTATTGTCTCTACACTCACTATCATCAACAGTGGCACTGAACAGAGCTGACAGTGGGATAAAATCCCAGGTTTGACTATCTGGAATGCAAAATCGTGCCTCATGCACTGTATAGTAGGAATCGACAAAGCATTGCTTCCAACCACCTTGTACCATCAAAAGGTTGTCCACAACATCAGAAAATCTCCTCGTCCAGGTACCACAGCCTGCATGAGCAATCATGATAATCCCCGTCTCAGATCTAACAGTTTTCTTATCCTGACTCCCAGCAGTATGAGTGTCCATTTTCCAATTTGGACAGCCCATTACACCTAGTACAATTTCTCCTCTGACTACAAGAGCCAGGCCAACCTGAAAATTTTGAAATATGTTTATCCAGAATAAGAAGGTAAAGGTGAAAATTAACACAAAAAATGTTTTAAATCCAAACTAATTGAAAACTGATGAAGTCGATTTACAGAGATGATCATTGTTAAGCTCAAGGCTCTTTGTTCCTAAATTGGAGTTGATTACAAAAGCCTGTTCATAATATCACTGGACTTGATTAATTTGGTGCAATGATAAAAGAGATGTTGGTTAACACTGTTTCTTCACCCTTATATACATTAACACAAAACAAACCATCAAGGTGTTTAGTCCACTAAGTTGCCTAGTAAAGGGAACTCTACCGACCACTGTCAAAGCATAGACTACCTAACAGAGATTTCCTGCTACATTGGAGTTGAGCAAAATGTTGCATCCATTTCTCATATTGATATAAATACAGATACTGAAACATTTACAACGAGCAATGAACGGAACTCAAGCTACCAGCATGCTGCATATAACAAAGACATGGTAATTCACGTAACAGTGAAGAAAGGGTGACAAGTGAATGTATTATGATGATTTGGAAGAAATGCAGAAAGAAACAAAAAGGAATACCACATATAGCGCATCATTTCCTTTTACAAAACCACGAGTGCCATCTATGGGGTCAAGCACCTACACCAGAGAATACGAGTGGGTTAGTCATAGAAACATTCAGCGGCTAGGCATGAAAACATGTCCTCACAAATAAGTTAGATTACCCAATAAGTTGCCGGTTGTGCATCAAAAGAAACCGCTTTGATTCCCCCTCTGTCAATAGCCTCCAACACAATGTCGGCAGTTAATGGATCATCAGAAACGGTAGCTTTATCGACCACAGCATTCAGGACTGAGTTGACAAGATAGTTTCCATCATGACCATCAATATTTTGCAAATTTGCAGAACTTGATCTCAAAAATCCAGAGTCTTCTTCAGCTACCAATGGTATAGATGGAAATAGTCTCTTCAGTTCTGGCATCAGTCATCACCATGACACGGATGAGAAAAAATTCATAACCTTCTTAAACATTATCTTCAGTAAAGATTATAAAGAAAGGAAGAAACTAAAAATTTGTTAGGTGAATCAGAAAACAGAATTACCCAAGCTGATCAAAGATTGCACACTGAAGTCTGCAATTGTTACAGGCGTCTGATCATTCTTTTCGAGAATACGGCCGTCGATAGAGAGCAAAGACTTCTTCACCTGATGATAACGCACGTAATTTTAGAAAATGCCTAAAAATTCGATTTTTTTTCCTTCCTAGAAGTCTGATCCACGTAATTTTCAGTGACAAGAGAAAGAAGCCTACATCAACGCAAAGGCGGCAAGCTCTCTCCACGACATCGACGGCAGCCTCGAGTTCTCGATAGAACTTCGCCTTATCCTCCAGAAAGGGAAGGACCGATCTGCAAAGTCAGGAACCATTTTAGCGCATAGGGCTTTGTTAACTTCAAAAAGGCGAGGAATTTGACTGAGAAGGAGCAAATCGATCGAAATGGGAGAAGATGCCTAGCGGCTGCAAAGCTCTTGCACGAAGGAGAACGAGGGAAGCGAAAGAAGGGGACCCCAAATCGACCGGCGGTGAGGCGCGAATGCGGATGGAGAAGGAGACTCATGGCGGGAGGAGGTCGCCGCGACAAACTAGGGCAGTGTCGTTGCGCGATACTCGATTGGTTGGATCGATCAAACTTTCATTGAGCCATTGAATTTTATCATTTTTTAATGTAATCCAAAAACTTGTGTGTAATTCATCATTAGGTACTATCTTAGAGTTTTCAAATATTAAGAATATTTAGGAAAATATGTAAACTATCGGGGTGAAGTGCAAATTTCCTCAACACGAACTAGGTTTATTTACGACCTCGACTCACCAATTCACGTAGTATTTTACGTCGCGTGTCTCTGTCTGCCTTTCCGCTTCCTTCGCCTCCTCGATCGCTCCCGCGTCGCTCAATACCTCGTTCCCCGCTCTCATGGCTTCCGATCGAGGCTTCGTCGCTCCGGATTGCCAGTTCGAAGAGTAGGGTTTTGGGTTTTCAATCTATATCTCCGTTTCCTTGTCGCCATGTCTTTGTCTGCTCCTAATCCGGCGTCCGCGGCGGTGCCGTCAGCGGCCAAGATCTGCTTCAACTCCCAATGCAAGGAAACTGTATCGGACCACCCGTCGCGGAGGAAGAAAGGGTGGTGCCTCCGCTCCGGGGAGATCGCTGAACTCTCCAGCCGCTGCTCGTACGGACCTCCCTTTCCAAAGCGTTTTTTCACTACTTACCTATTTTTACTCAAAGAAACGTTTTTTTCCGAGTTTGTATAAATGAGTCGGTTCATTCGGGATTCGGGTGCTGCGGTCCTCGGATTTGGTTTTACAGCTATCGATCGGGTCGGCTGTTGTTGTTCTTTTCTTCGAATTTTCTATTCCTCTATTTGTACCATGTGCGGCACGTTTGTTGAATAGATGTTCTACTACTGCGACTACATGTTTGACTTTTGTTTTTTAAAGATATGTTTTTTTAATGTTCAATGCTACATGAATTAACGTGGATAAAGATGCGAACGACGACATTTTTTGTCTTGTGATTTCATATTGATATACGTATAGAAAATACTATCGCGCTTCTAACCTTCTCTCTAATCAATTTGTCCCTCGTATATTGGATTACAATCATACATCTATTTGCTAGTGTAGATGCGCATTTGAGCAAGGGACTTTCTGCGAGACGTTTCATTCCGGTGTCACTGGTTGGAGAAACTGTGAGACATGTGGCAAGGTAAGATGGGGACTCTGTTTCGATTCTAACTAGTCCTGTTAGCATGCTACTCTGTACTCACATGAAAGCAAAATCGTCATTTCTGGGCTGTGTTGTATACCCATTAATTGTCCTATTTGCAGCGGCTGCACTGCGGTTGTATAGTGTCAGCTCAGACTTATGTTTATCTTGATGCTGGAGGAATTGAGTGCCTTGCATGCGCCAATAAATCTGTTGTAAAGGTGACCTGTATACTCAAAAATTATCATTCTATCACTATCATTGAACACTTTGACTGTTTGACAATCCCATTCTTCTATTCAGTGCAGCATTAAATTAGTTGATTGTATGACTATGTATCATAGATTCAACACCTTCTTAGTCCTTCTCTAGGATTTTTTTCTGTTAGGAACTTTTGTTGGTCTACAATTTTCTAATAGAGAGTATAATGGTATAGGAGTTTGTAACTATATTGAAACATCGTGCCATTAACTGAAAACTCTGTAATGATGTAATTGCTTGTCTGTTTTCTCTCCAAAAGTTAAAGAACTTGGTATAAATTCCTTAATTTGGTTAAATTAGTGTGATGTG
This sequence comes from Kaempferia galanga, assembly GCA_037974795.1. Classification (NCBI taxonomy): domain Eukaryota; kingdom Viridiplantae; phylum Streptophyta; class Magnoliopsida; order Zingiberales; family Zingiberaceae; genus Kaempferia; species Kaempferia galanga. Next base: position 601,239 of record JBBPFP010000002.1, read on the forward strand.
ATTCTATTGTTGTCTACTTTCAGGTTAGAAGTTCATTCAATTGTTGTATTTAGCTGGCTTAAATTTGACTCCATGATTTTCTTGATACTATTATCTTTTTAGGCACCAAATCACATATCTCCTCCTTCTATGCTTATGCAACATGTCATTGAAAGAAGAGATTCACCATCTAAAACCTGGAGATCAGTTGCTACTCCATTTTATGGCCAATGGCGTCAAGCTCCACATATGTGGACTATGACAAATATGCAGTCTGATTTGCAACAAAGACTATCGTATGAATTTGATAGACCTTGTACTATTGAAAGGGTGGCAACTGGAAGGCGGCACTATATATCAGCACATGAAAAAAACTATGAGCCCAAGAGTACAATTTCTAGAAGCATTAATAGCATTCCACAGGATAGATATGCTGATGGGAATACAGGTTTGGAGTGATTTCGTTCTTACGACAAATATTATAGCGAGTAAGCTTGATATTTTGTCAAATTCATGTCTTCGCGTAGGAGAAAATGATCCAAATTCTACAAATAAACCAGTAATTGCAGTCCCTTCAACGAGCTCTGGATTTAAATTTGAAGCAAAACCAAATTCGTCCACCAATTTGCAACCACTACCTACCAATTTGCAACCACCATTTCTTTCAAAAGAAAATTCATCTCTGGTTATCGGCTTACCAGTTCCGTTTCCATCATTGCATGGAGAAAGCAGTCCAATTAATCTTTCAGCAAAGCAGTCACCTGCTCAAGTAACTTCTCCATTATCAAACCAGTTTTGTCCTTCACATATCAATGAAGCTGGATTGCAAGTTCAAATGCGCAATGGAATAGCAAGAGGTGATGCCTTTCCACCAAAACAATTACTTCCTCAAAATTGGCCTACAATAACAGCTCAAAAGCTACAAGAAATATCTGGAGAGTATCCATCTTTATTTGAAAATTTTGGATAGTCATCACCTCTTACCTTGATTTTCTCATTTATGATGTTGTCCCCTTCCCATTACATATTCTGAAAGTATTACTTAACTATTTGCAAGTCCACAAACTGCCATCATTCCCTTGTTTGAAAAGATGCTAACTGCTAGTGATGTTGCCCGGATTGGACGGCTTGTGTTACCCAAGAAATGTGCTGAGGTGACTCCTTCAGCTTTTAAATATTTAGCACTAGAAAATTTAGCAACATTATCCCTGAATTTAGTGAGTTAATTGCTCCTACTTCTTGTATTTCTAAAGTTAATGTTCACAAGAATAATTGATTCTCAAATAAAGGGTGATATTGATTAAATTTAATTAGGATAGTGGAATGTGATTCTCATCAAGTGATTGAATCGCTAATTTGTATTTTGTCTACTTATAATTGTCTTGGGTTTGGACTATGAATATCTGAGTACCTCTGTTAAATCGTTAATTTACAAATTGTACTCTGTAGCTCTTTGGAATTTAAACGGTTTTGAAGGTTTCAACTTTGCATGGATGATACATGTCTAGTCAACTCGTTGAGTTTCACTACCTTGATACTTGTAACTTAATTCTTTTGTACAATAGGGTACCATTTATGTCTCTATCATTCTAGGATAGTTTTCTTATGGTGAGTTTTCTTTTGGACTGTTTTTACACAGGTGTACTTCCCAACAATTTCTCAGCCTGAAGGACTTCCATTAAAAGTTCAGGATACAAATGGAAGGAATTGGACATTCCAGTTTCGATTTTGGCCTAACAACAACAGCAGGATGTATGTATTGGAGGGGGTTACACCTTGTATTCAGGCAATGCAACTGCAAGCAGGTGACACAGGTACTGTTCTAGTTGATTTACTTGTTGACTAATCTCGTACTTAGCAAAGAGGCTATTAGTTGCTTCCAGTCTTTCTTCTAGATAATTAGTATGAGTCCTGAACACCATTGGATACATATTTCTTTTATCATATTTGAACTTAGCTCTTTACCATTTATTGCAGGAAACATAACATTAGTTTAATTAACCTATTGTATCTCTAGTCATCTTGACATAGATATCAAGTTATGGAAGACGTTTCTCATAATGGTTTTAGTTGTTAATTATACTTTATTAATATTATTTTGAACTTCATATATGAAGGCTTTGCAGGATATACATATAAGTGTAAGTTTATAATTAGTTGTAGGGATATCTATTCTTTATGTTTCAAACAAAATGTGTTTTTGCAGTTACATTTAGTAGGATAGATCCAGAAGGAAAGCTGATCATGGGATTTAGAAAGGCTTCTTGCAGCTCTAATGAACAGGTTGGCCGATCAATTACTCAGCTAGAATTTATTTAGGTCTGGAAATGGGGCTAATCCTGTGTTCTTTATGTATCACTGTGTAGAATTTCTCATGCTTTGCTTCTATGCTTCTAAAACCTTCCATTTAAATGTATTGTCAATGGCCACTTGGATTTGGTTTTTGTTAGATGGTGTTTCTTTTTGCATTAAAAGAATCACAAACTTTGGCTTCACTTTACCTAAGAATGCAGTCCTACACAAAAATGAAAAAAACAGAAAAAATAGCTGGGGATCATAAAGCCAACGCTTCACACTCACATTCATTTCATCACATATAGAGTATCTATGCCGTTAAGACTGAGAGGTACAGATTGTTTAACTATTGAATTGTTTAGGTGAAGGTGCAAGTAATATTTTAATTTACACCTACATATACTGGCAGGGCCAGTATTCTTCATTGATGTAACTATTACTTTAAAGAAACATCTTTTATATGATTTCTTACATAGGTATTGCAATAACATAAATTTACTGAAATTTTGACATACATCTTCAAGTCTGAAGCCAAACTTTGTAACCTGCAGGATTCTAAAACACATAATCCTGGCAATGATTTCTCATCACCACCAGAAGGTAATAAGAACAATGCTGGGGATCCCACTCTAAATGTTTCTTTTGAATATAAAGTACCTTATGATTGTCAAATTTGGTCAATGCAGCAGATCAATCTACCCAGCCTATACATAAGGATGGTTGTGGGTCCATTGCCAGGTCACCACCTGTTCCTAGCAAAAGGAAAGCAAAAACACTTGGCTCAAAGAACAAACGCCTAAGAATTGAAAATGAAGAGTCCATGGAACTGAAACTAACGTGGGAAGAAGCTCAAAAATTGCTCCACCCACCTCCAAATTCTTCTCCTAGTGTTGTTGTTATTGAAGGCCATGAGTTTGAGGAATATGAGGTGAATAACTTAGCTTATCATTTATGCTACACTTAATGACTTTGGTGGTTTTTAACTTTTTAGATCCTGCTACAAGTTACAAAATATTAGGTTTTGATGACAGAGGTCTTTGTTCCTATCTCTCTTTGCTTAAATCAGCCATCATCCAATGTGCAAAATTTGAACTATTTAGCACTTCTTTTATAAGGTTCAAGTACTGCTGAATACAGATAGTTTTGGCTAGATCAATTGGATATTTTTATTTTTTTAATTAACTCTCATTTTATCCAGTGAAAATAAACAAACCTAGTTCAATCATTAAGTACCTGAATTGCCAGTTATGCCAGTTCTTTCTAATATTCCGTGAAACAGTGTTAACAGACACATCAATGGTCAATAGCTATAAAATGGCGATAGTTTAAAGAAGTACAATTAAACTATATCCTTTCCTTTGCCAGTTTTATCATTCACTCCATTATGTCAATTATGAGACTGAATTTAGCTTTTAATTTGCTAGTTCAAAGGCGCTGCTTTTAAATCTTCCTTCCAATGTTCTCTATTTGTTCTGATGCTGTTACACATGATTTATTATATCATTTTAAGAATCATTTTTATGCTTTCTGTATGAGATATCCTTCCGTATTTTCAAGTGTTGGTTGTATACAAATCCGTGCTTCATGCTTCACAGATTTACGTCTCCTATGCTGAGCAAGATATAAAAACTTAAAAACAATCATTTGGCAGTTATAATCTTTATTGTTGTTTTCAAGTCATTTTGCAATTGCAGCAATAACTTGATTGCACCTACACTGATTTAATCTTAATACAGTAGGTTCACTAAATTGTGTAACTGGACGGTCTTTTATTGCCTTCATTCTCAAGATGGTACTGACAAATGAAAATCTTTTTTTTTTTTTTTTGCCCTCGTTTTGACACTGCTCTCCATTTTTGTCCTGCTTAACTTAGACCATTTTCTTTTGTCTTGAACAGGAAGCACCTATACTCGGGAAGGTGTCATACTTCACGTCCAATCAAGCTGGGTATTCTTTCTGGCACATCCTCTTCATATTTCAGGAAATATCAAGCTTAATCTGCTCTTGCCAAAACATTTGGATTCTGACACATCCCAATACAAAGGAATACTAAAATCAAATACCAAACCGAAAATGGTTTGACGTGAAATTTTTCGTCAAAAAATTCATGTTCCAAAATTTGTCTAACTGAACTCTATTAGTTAGCGACCTACCTCTGTAGATTCACTAGAATGTGTTGCATCTCAACCGTTGCTAAATTCTCTTAATTAACTTGCACCAGGTCAGCTTGTGCTCGTGCTCAGGAGTTGTGCTCGGAGCCGATAGCAGACGCGATATCCTGTAAAACAGGTGCGGAAGTATAATGTTTTGTGATACAAAGGTTGCCCCTTCCAATTTGTCATCATCATATATTTTCCGGTGTCCCTTAATTAATCACAGTACCTGTTTTAGTGCTGAAGTTGGTAAGCGATTTTGTGAACGTTTCTATAAGATATATATAGTTAATTGTGCTGATATTTATGTTGGAATTTCCATCGTGATGGCAGTGGGTTCCAAGAGGAGCATGACAAATGCACAAAAAGACAATGTCCGAGCCTCAGATCGCCTCGACGCACTTGCGAGTCTCGCTACCAGCAAAAACCTTCCTGCATTCCAACCAACGACGAGGCATCCTCGGCACAAGCTCGGATGTTCATGCATCGTCTGCATTCAGCCTCCTAGCGGGAAGGGCCCCAAGCACAAGCCAGATTGCACATGCAACGTCTGCCTCACCGTGAGGCGCAGGTTCAAAACGCTCGTATCAAGGCGCGAAAAGTGTCGATCTGAAAAGGAACTCGAAACTTCAGAGAAGCAACCATTAATGCCTAACCGACCGGCCGAGGTTTTATCAGAATCAGGGAATAGCAGCAATCCACCATGCTCAGGCCCGAGTCCAAGTGACAAGGTTGCCTCTCCGAAAGCAACGATGAACATCGACATGGAAACGTCTCCATTGCTGCCTCTCAAGATTCCCCAGATTGATTTGAACATCCAGCCAGAGCGGGAGGAAGAGCCATCCACCAAACCGACACAGCTACTGTAGTGTGCCTTTTGGAGACGGAAGCAACCAGGAGAACACAAGAACTCGGTGAGGCATGTCAAACCGAAGTTACAGATGCGACGGTCCGGTAGGCAATTTGATGGCCAACATCAACAACCTCTCACACTTTTGCTTCATGGTTTGCAATCTGTTGCTAATTTACATGGCCAATTGTATCTACCATCTGTGCAGTGGTCAGGCTAATGTAATACATCGATATGCAAAGGTGCTTTAGTTGTAGTTTCCTCCTACCTCCGACGGCCTACGGGCGGCTTTCAGCTGCTGGTTCGGATCCAAACTACAATCTAGACGGATGAGTGAATTCGTCGCTTGTAATTTGTTACTTTGTGGGAGTACAAATTATAGGAAGAAATTATTTAGGTAATAGTTTTTCGATACCTTTCTTTCTATATTTTTATTTTTCAAGATTTGATTTTAAAATTGATGATGGATGTAAAGAAAGTTTTATCATGCGAACTTAAATGTAATATTTCAAATTAAGGTGTTTAAAGTGGAAAAGGCTTTATTTATGTAGGCGTCGACCTCGTAGGACAAGCAGAGGCCGGCATGCAGACTCCGTCCATGTCTCCCGTTCCAACCCGCTACTTGGCAGCGACTCCGCCGGCAACCGCTAACTGCCGCCCGTCGGCGACCTTTTCCACCTCTCTCTGCCTCCACCCCACCGTCCCATCTCGCTCTATTTAAACCTCAAATCTCTCCTCCTTCCCTATCGCATGGAGAAGCCCACGCCACCGCGGAGGGCGGCCAAATCCCTCCCCTTCCCTTCCTCCTCCCCCACCGCCTCCGACCGCCGCCGCTCTTCGATCTCCGATGCCTCTCCGAAGCGCAGTGATTCTCCTGCCTTCGCTCCCCTCTGGCCTTCCTCCAACCGATCCCAACCCAAATCCCAACCGTCCCTCTCCCTCGCCGACCACCTCACCCACGACCGCCTCCGCGACCTCCACGGGACCCTTCACTCCGCCGGCGCCTCTTCCCCGCGATCCATACTCCGCCAGAGGAGCTACTCGGAGATCGACAAGAGGAGCAGCAAAAAGAAGCACGACCCCAGGGGGAGCCGTTCTCCGACGATCGTCGGCGGATCGATGCGACACCTCCGCCTCCCTCCCTCCCCCAAATCCACCCGCTCCCCATCGTGCGCCGACGCCGCCCCCCTCGCTCCCTCCTCCGCCCTCTGCTCGCGCTCGCTCAGCTCCCGGCGCAGCAAAACCAGCGACCTCGGCCTCTCCCTCCTCAGCTCCGACTCGATTCCTCTGTCGCAAGGGAGGCGCTCCGGAAGTGCCTCGCCGGAGCCGAGAACCGCCAAAGGAAAGAGCAACGGCTCTTTTATCACTCTGGGACTGGATTTGTTCCGGCGCAAATGGAAATCAGACACCCCCACCGCCGCCGCCACTTCTCCTCCTCCTCCTTCTTCTTCTCCAACTAGTTTTGGATCGAAGAAGAACAGAGCAAAGGATGAAGCTTGGCACCAACTCAAGCTGACGAGCAACCGCCTGATCCAGTGGCGATGGACGAATGCCCGATCCGATCGCACCCATCTCATCAAGACGACACAAGCTGAGGTACGACGATCGATCTCTCCACTCCGCGCTAAAATTGAAACCAGAATTAATCTCATCAAGAAGACGCGCGGCTGAGTCCAGGCGAATCTACTCACTGCATGGCTGCTGCTATCAAATGCGCAAACCAGAGTCTCAATCAAAAGGCTGCAAATGGAGAAGAACAAGCTGCGTCTCAAGCTGACTACTTTCCTACCTCTCCATGTGAGTCACAGAACCTCCATGACAACCACAAAAATACACCAAATTAATTCTCCATTTAAAATGGTTCTGCAGTTGAAGGTTTTGGAAGAATGGAACAGCATGTCCCAGCAGCATTCCAATGCCCTCGCGGCCACCCAAGACTGCCTGCAAGCGTCTGTCTGTAGGGTTCCCTTAACGGATGGAGCTAAGGTCGATCTCCATCCTTTCTCGTTGTCTCTGCGCTACGCGACGGAATTAGCTTCGATGACGAGAACCACAACGAGCCGAATCTCTCACGCTGTAATATAATTCATACGATGTATATGCTCGGTGAAATTTATACAGACGGAATGATTAATTGATTCTTGCAGGAAACGACGTCGGCAGAGCTTTTGGAGCTCGAACAGATTGCGAGGAGAGAAAGGGCTCTTCTCCGAGAGTGTTGCCGTCTGCTCGCTTACATGTCTTCACTCCATGTACGTAAACCATGTAGTTTTACCATCTAATTATGTGTTATTGTGGTTAATTATGATTAACGTTTGTTTTTTTTTTCTT
>JBBPFP010000002.1:694294-706473 GCA_037974795.1 Kaempferia galanga
ATCGATATGCGTGATAAAAGAGATCCATATTATAAATATGGGTATTTGATTCAGTACATGTATATGTATATATTTATTATTCATCTATAATTAACATTCTCCTCGAGATCACCCCACAAACTTGAGTGTCAGAGTAACAGAGACGGGACCCCTTTCCTGGTCCGGTTTCTAACGGTCTTTTGAAGTTTTTGCAAGTGTGTGCAGGGGCAAAGAGAACAAGACACCACATGTTTGGACGATCGCTACTCGGCCAACTTGCGATGCACCTCAACATCGTGTGACCTAACGTCATCCGTCCGATTTCAGACAGGATCAGTTATCCTATTAGCTTAATTGATATCCTTTCTTAATACACCTTCAAAAAAAGTATAAGGTGGGTGGTAGAGGATTAAGTAAGATTATTAGGCATACTGCTATATTTGTTGCTCAAGAGATCACCGTTACTATAGCTGAAAATTCATGTGACTTTTGATCTTTTCATTACCTTATTGTCATTATTACCTGCACTTTCTTTTTAGCATTTAGGAAACTTATTGATACTTTACCTTATTGCATTAAGACTTTATGCATAATTGAACAATATTATTTTGTTTATAATAAAACAATTCTCACTTGGTCTTTATATCTGTATGTGTGGTGCTTCTGTATCCTTTAATATTAACGAGGAATTGTTACATTGTCTAGAATTATTATGCTGCAAAGTGAGCATTCGGACCATCAAAACTGGCTCCCTTGGAGAATGACAAATAATAGGAAAGGTAAAGCCTATTGTGAGCAAAGCTTAGCTTTGTAAAATTCCTTGAGTCCACTTTGTAAATGCTTGAAAATTGAAATACCAAATTTTATTATCAAACATCTAATTGGTATTTAACAAGACATTGTGCTTAAGGTGTTGCCTGAACAGACTATCCTTATGCACCAAAAAGTTAAAATTGTTTCATTGCCATTGTCAACTTAAATGTAGTATAAGTGTATAACTTGCAAGCCACATTCTTGGTAGAACATACAAAAAAACAGTATCTTCTTCCAAATTATCTTAAGAGAGTAAAAAGCATATTGCCTAAGCATGAACGAAAGTTCATAACTTTCAACTGCTAAATAGCAACCAACCAATCTTTTATTTGGCAATATCATGAAGGGATTATGCCAGTTCAAGTATTGACTAAGGCAAGTTTAGGTCTACCCCAAAAAAAACAACATTCTTTTTGTGGCTATAAAGTATAAGCATACCAGCAATGCTTGAAGAGTCTTCTACAATCCGTCCACCACCAAGAGCTCCTCCAGAGACATGAAGTCTAGCATTGACAAAAACCTACAAAAATTATTGACAATTATATCAACTGTACTCCAGCACATAAACAGACACAATAAGGGTGAGAGTGTTAGTAAAAGACCCACAGCAGCATGCTGGTATCTTGGAGACGGAGAAACTCCAGGGGCAATAGCCCATTCCCAACGACCATCCCTATGTTTTGCAAGACCATATGCACTTGATAGAGGCTGAAGGAATAACATGTTAAATCTAGAACAGTGATCAAAATAACTCTTCAGAAACAAATAAGAACGAAGAAAAATTTTATTTCTGTTTAGATAAACAACAATCAGGCTTGGCTTGAAAATAGTTCCCCAATATTGACTGCAAACTGTTCCACAGTTTGCTAAATCAAACTAAAATGGATAAGGAATTTGATTTAAGAGAAGCATCCACTGACCACGCCGTTCGCATCTCTCCCACCACAAAGCAATAGAAGACCATCTGACCGTGCACTTGCAGTTGCATACCTGAGACATTAACAAAATGAATATCAACTTTACAAATTTGTGGGCAATTGGCAACAATTGTACCTCACAAATAAAGTTAGAACAATCACTATTCGTATACGTGCACATGTATGCCTAAACTATGTGCAGTTAAGCCTAAACTGCAGTGGTGCTACTCATGTGATTTTATTTTAGTTATAACTGGTTACGTGACAGTTATCACAAGTTGTTGCACCTGAAAAAGTAAAAAACCACAACTGGATCCAAACTGTCTATTGCTAACAGGAATGTAGTAAAACTTAAATCAGTTCATAATTGGCAAATAATGTGGCAGCAAACTCATGAACAATTGAAGTAAACATCAAATGGTTAACAGAAATTACACAAAAGAAAAGCATTAGGTAGGAAGTACCGTGAACAAAAAGACTGTAAAGTGCAAGATGATATAGAAAAAAAAAATTAAATGTAAACCACTTCACTAGTTGGTAGACAATCAAGAATCAAGATAAAACAAGTGTCTGTAGATCTTAAGCAAATAGTTCGTAACTTCAGAGACATCCAACAAATATGGACACCTACAGTGGTAGTCAATGAAGCATAACAGATTAGAAAGATTAAGTAGGAAGTACTACTATTATATTTTAATAAAAGCATTCGCTTATAATTATATGATCCATTTTGTAACTCAGCAAGCAACCAATTTGTCATGTTTTCCATCCAACATAATTAAATATGTTCCCAAGAAAGACCCTTTTCAGATCTGCCCATAAAGAGATACGTCCTAAAACCGTTGTCATGAATATATTCTTTTCAAGTGCACATACAGGAAACCATTCTTCACTTGTTCATTTGTGCACCTGCCATTGGATATTCAGCTACTTGTAAGTTGTAACTTAGAATTTCAAAGGCATATGGGGATTATGTGATGGGTTGATCTGATTTCTTAATTCTGGTTTTGCAAGAAAATTTTTGAAGAAACCAACAAATACAGAATAGAGTGGAGGGAGATACATTAAGTTCATTATATGGAACATACATACTATATAGATCAATGTCTTTGAGTCTTATCTTCCTCAAAATAAAAAAAATTAAAAAAAAAACATTAGGAGTTAATTATAAAAGATGCTTTGGATATTATATCAAATAGATATGTTCGTTGAGCTTATACAATATTTAAAAAGGACTATACTGCATTAATCCCTGAACAGCATAAAAGTTACAGAAATAGAATTTTCTTAGACCAAAAGAACAAATATGGAGAGGAAAAAAAAATCTAAGCATGCTAACAATTAACCAAAAGTCAGCATAACTTTCCAAATTATGGTTGGACTGTTAGGAATTAAATAGAACTATGCAGACAACTTAATATATACTACTAAGTAGTTAAAATATACAATAATTCACTTTCTGTATATAAACATCCTATGATCTTATTAACTTTGAATCACAAATTTTATTATTTCAAGCATTTTTGTGAACAAATAGAAAAAATGGATGATATGGAATGCAATTAAAAAAAAAGCACCATCATCAGCTAGTAGTGTTTGTCCAACCATTTGGGGTCTGCTACAAGAAAAGAGCATCATTAACTAAGCAATTTCATACACAAATTCGTGATGTAACTACAAGTTGCCACTCAATTGGAAGTTACTTTAAAGTCCCAATTAGTTTACTCACATGCATGGGGGTGGACCTTCACCTTCGGGTTCCAACTTCCTCCATTCATAGGGTTTGGCAGCAGTATCAAGGGCCCAAACATCAGCTAAAGGGTGTTTCCCTGACAATAATGTATTGTTTCTCATAAGTTGAACCATGAATGATTGAATGCATATAGTAATAGTTGATAAAAACATGTTTCTACATAAGTAAAATGTTCCTACCATCATTTCCACCAATTGTCAATAGAAATCTCTGCCCAACTAGAGCCATCACATGACCATAGCGTGGTCCTGGACCAGGTCCTTGAACAACAACCCTATATTCAAGAATACCACTTAATCAAAAAGTTGACAAGATAAATGACTAAGTTTACTGGATTAGATATATAACCTATGCCACCGTGGCCGCTGCTGAGTCAAGTCCAGAACATGAAGATCCTCTGCTGACAAACCATTAGGACCAATCCCACCCTGAGAGATTAAAGAAATGTCTACTTCAAAAACTAGCTTATTTTCCATAAACAAATTTAATTTAGTTAAATAATCAAAGAGGGTATAGTATATAAAGAACCGCGACGCACTAGAACGTACATATACATGATTACCTGGATTACCACCATAGTACCCACAGCAGTTGCAACGTGTGCAGCCCTTGGTGAAGGGGGTTCTCCAAGAGGTGTCAACCTTAGAAACATAACTGCATTATGCTCTTAAGCTAAATAATATCAACATATTGCTTAAATTTGATTGAAAAGCTCTGCCCAATAGTTGTTCTCATAGAGATTGTTCTTAGTATTAGATAAGTGAAATCAGCTAAAATATTATGCCATGTGATGTAAAGAATATTTCAATTAGCACTCTGTTAAAGAATACCTTGTCCATTTGTTAGTTATCACATCATAACAATGAACATCAGCCGTTGCACCTGCAAGGCCTGCAATGAAGAAGCAAAAACAGTATTTGAAATAATTCAATCTTTCATCCATCTCAAAGTAGCTTAATTCCATCACAGGGTTCCTGCCCATCTTCTTCAATTATCCCGAATACCTAGGATGTGTTTCTAAGAGATCAATGAAATTCGAGACATAGCCTACATAATTGTCTATGTTTTGAACACAAGCCAAGACTTCTCAGTATCAAGAACGCATTAGCAATCCGCACAACAAGAATTAGAGATTAAGACGATGAGGGGTATCGCTTACGAATGCCAGCATTTGCTGCCGGAGATGGTGGGGCAGTTGAATTGCCCTCGAGCGCCGTTGCACCTCCAAAGAGAATAAGCCGCGGCCCTATGTACCCAGGCGTTCCCTCCTCCCCGACAGCCGCTACAGCCGTGAGCGTGTGACCGCACCTGGACGTCGGCCCGTCCTCCTCCATCTCTATGATCGCATTCACCACCGAATACGTCGGCGCGGGCCTCGGCCCCACCGCGACCGGCTGCGGCTGCCCCGCCTCCTCCGTCGGCAGCGGAGGCGAGGCGGTCCCATTCTCGAGGTGTTGGCGGGTTCCTGCCGCCGGATCGTGGTCCTTGTCCGTCACCATCGAATATTCGATCTTCATAGCGGCGGAGATACGGCAGCGCCGCGACCTATGACTCGGTCCAACCGTCAGGTATCGTCCCCGGCGCGGTAGGCATCGCCGTCCTCACTCGATGAGGGTGTTTTAATTCAGCCCGACCGCCGTCGCCGGAGACTCCTTATCCCTCGGAGAAGCTCGCGTTGGCCGGATCGAGGCGGAGAAGCTTGACGATGGAGAGGAGTGGGGATGGAGGTGGATCGCCTCTTCTCTTCTCGCTGGCTTCGATTCCCACCACCGATCGCTCTCTCTCTCTCTCTCTCTCCCGAATCCGAATCGGAAGGAGCGGAATTATTATTAGGGAAATTAAAGCGGGCGAAGATAAATGAGAGGAAGCAGGGAGAGAAACCTTCCTGGCTTTCTCCCGTGTTGATCTTTTCTTGATTTTTTTTTTCCGTTTTTTCCTTTAATTTCTATTTTCTCCGCGGTCGTTGTTTCGTTCTGATAAAAAAAAAAATCCGCTTTGTCATAATAAAAAAAATATCAGTTATTAGTTAACTACTGTTATATCGCAATCTTCCATTTTAAACATGTCGTAGAACTTGAACAGAAACATAGAAATATTATGTCTTTTAAACTCTCATACTCGGTTGATTCTCGAGTCTAGGTGAACATCACAACTAATTGAGGAGCGTCCAACCTTCAATTATCTAAATCTAATCCTGTCAGAGGACGGGGAGAATGGCTGCTAGGATATGTGGAGTCGATGCGTCATTAAAGTTGACCCAATGAAAACTTTGAAAGAGAGACGGTTAGAGCCGAGAGGATCTGTACACCAAAGACGAACTAACAAATGGAAAACATTAAATACTAGACCAGGATAAAGGTCCCCAACATAGGTACTCTAACGCTCAAGTCAATAGATCAATCCGAAGGAGAGGAACCGGAGAAAATGTTAAGCTTGTAAATGTGTTTCGCATACCTGGGTGGAGACCCCTTTATAGTGTGAGTTTTTCCCTTTATATGAATCTCGATGCATTTCATGAAAAATATAAATCATTCTTACATTCTAACAACTTTCCTCAATTAGGCATGCCGCCTCTGTGTTTGGTAAGCTCTAGGTGTTTCTACCGTATATAAAATACGAGACACATCCTGTCGTACTTGATCTGTCTGACGACACTTATGCTGGTGACATAGCCTTGATTTGGGCTACCACCTTAGCTGACTTCCTTGACTTTGACCCAACCCGAGGGCCCCATCTTATCCGCCTTATCAATCACTAATTACAATCATGAACTTGTTGTCCTTTAATCGAAGGTTTCCTGCAGATCATTAGATAGTCATCCATATTATTCTCTATGATATTGTGCAAGACAGTAAAATCTTTTCACTTGTAATCTATCACGACTCTATCTTATTCATGCTTTACATAGCACTCGAGTTCAACCAGCGAGCAGAAACAGAAACAGAAGCAAAAGAAGAAAGATACAGAGAGATTCAAACACAGATTCAAACCAACTTTTTTACAACCTCAAACCTTTTTTACAAACCAGTAGAAAATCAAACATCAATGCCAAATTCACAACACAACATCGCACAGTCCAAGCAAATACACACAATTCCAATAGCACAACCATGAAGTACTTAACTACTACAGGTTTCTGGTTCAGCCACAACAGTATCAGTTTCTACAAACTTTAAGGAGGTGCAAAGAGGACTTAGCAATTTTTTAACCCTTTAGATGATTTCTCTCAAGTCCTAATGCAGATTCATAAGCCAAGAATGAATTGCCTTGAAGCAACCTTGACATCAGGTTGCATGAAGCACAGGAGGGGAAATGACCAAATGCCGCAGTTTGAAACGGCCCTCCTGAGTTTCATTTTACTTCCATCAGACCTTGAGGAGGCCACAGCAGCCATCAGCTGCTGCACCCCACTTGCCATGCATGACATTGTCTCCCTCATGCACTCCATCCATCATGTTTGAGAGAGATTGGAAGACGGATGGGCGTAAGTGGCCATGGATGTGATATTGTTCGACATCTTCCTGAGCATACACACTGCTCACCTCTGATCCTGTTATATGTGAACCACCACTTGCTGAGTTGAGGTTTAAGCTATCAGACTGAAGGATTTCAGAGCTTGGAGATGCCACAGCAGCAGTTGCAGAAAGCGGATGTGCCTTCCCCTTGAGGTTGGAATTGTTACCCTCAAGATTGCCGTCTTTTTTTGTGTTCAAAAACCGACCACCACAACCTCTTACACGACGCATTGCATGAAGGTGACGGGATTCATGCAGATATGGCTGCAGAAAACTAAACTGAATTAGCATAGAACAAGTTATTGGGCATATAAACCACTCATTTCAGAGTTTGTAACTAGCATATTTAAGAAACCATTAGTTATTGACAACATGATGGTAATGGGAAAAAAAGCATTATAAAAGGTACTCAATTGTAGCAAAAGGTGATTACGCTCACCCCAAACGTCCTTTACAGCCCGTCCTACGAAGGTAAATAATGATTATATCCGATTATAAAAGGAACTCAAAATAATGATTGCAAGTGTCACTTTGTACTATTCAACGTGGCTGAACTGATAACGCACCTAGATCGATGTTGTGTTGGCAATGGTAAATTTCATTATGAAGCACATGTTGCTACAGTACATTTATGTTAGTACTGATTGCTCAAGACATGCTCGACTAAAATCTTAATTGAGTTACTACCTAGATTTATAGTGGAAGCAAGCAAAACAAGTAGATGAAGATTCAAGGATTGAAACCCATACGAGTAATCTCAGCACCTTGTTTAGGGTCAGCATGAAATGATACTGAAACTGAAGCATTCCAATTGAGGTTGAAACTTTAGCATGGAACAATACATTAAGCATTACCTTAAATCAAGGTTCAAAATCTTGAGCCGTGTTGGAGTTTCAAAATCTATTTCGGTAGTGTGTCGGTGTTTGATGGAGAATTGTAAGGGAAGAAAGAAGACTGAGAGAGAGAGAGTACAATCATATACTTAACTTTGCACTTTATGTTTCATTTGAAATGATACAGTTTTGACATTATATTGTACGGACAAAAGCTTTAAAAAAAATAACAAATATTATTTCAATTTATCCTAATGCATTTTGTAGCATATTAAAGAGTCTTGAATTTTTATATTCATCAACATGATTGGCACAATGACAGAATTAAATTTTACATGCCAAGGGATGAGTGTCTGAGTAGTAATTAGTATTAAGTTTTAATAATTTATCAGAACGATACATTTTAACTGTACAGCCCAACATGGTAAGAGATGTCAAATAATGACTTAAATAATCAAGCAAGTGCGCTAATAAGAAATTAAGAATAGTCTGCTCTGCCAAAATTTACTTAGACAAACTTCACTTCTTTCACGGTTGTAAGTATGAGTCACCATTCACCGGTCAATAATTGATTGCTAAAAGCAACCATTTCATAACAATTCTATGAAGCACTTTAACAAGAATGGTAGGGTTCGCTGAAATTAGTTTAGGTAAGGATTAGTTGTTTGAATGTTCATACAATGCAGTATAGCACTGATGGTAAAGGCATACCTTATGAGCTTTAGCTAATCTGTTCTCTTTCGCAGCCTTTGCACGAGCTCTACGACGACGAAGAATTGCATTAAATTGCTTTGCATTTACAAAAATTGGTCCTTCAATAGACATATCCATAGGTAAAAGCATACGACCATGCTGAAAATTGAAAACAACAAAATTATGATGTCGAACTTGAAATGCATGATTACAGTGAGTTTTGAGAATTTTAATTGAAAATTAAAAAGTGTTATGTGCAATTAACCTAAAGAACCTGAACTGAACTATAGAACTGTAACCTACATAAACTCGGGGTGAAATCTCAATGTAAATCAAACTTAAACTCCATATAGGATATTTAGAAGATCCACATGATTACTATCCTTAAAAGCATATGCAGTTTGATAATTGTGTCAATCCTCAGTGACTTCCACAAATGGTGTTCATTAGCTAAATCCTTGATTTCGCATCGCCTAACTTAAACGTTTATTAGTCATCCAACTATCCAAGTACATATCCGTACTATCTTAAATACATCTAAGTACTTCTATTCAACATTAGTTAAAGCGATCTTTAGCCTTATCCTATGGTATCAAACAACAGTTTTAAAAAAAAAAAAACTCATGTAAAAGTTAACAAAATACTATAAAAAAATACATATGTGAGATTTCTCTTTAAACATCTCTAGAAAGAAACAATGCACGAGGATAAGCATCGAATAGATGATATGAATGGCAGAACATATTGCTAGCCTAGCATATCTAACAAGAACCAAATACCACTAGATAAACTCAGTTCTTGCTATACACAAACAGGTTGTTCCCAAATGACAAGATCAAAGATAATTAACACTTGATTCTTGTTTAGAGGCAAAAGGATAGTTATACTTAACACTTGATTCTTGCTTATAGGCAAAAGGACAGTGATAAATAATACTATGTTGTTCGGTTTCATAACTAACAATGAAAGTTCAGTTTTCAAACTCATAAACAAAGTAGAAAAAGATTGTGAACATTGGAAATCAGTTAACCAATCTTTCAACTAAATAATTCTAAAAATACCAAAAATACTAAGAAGTTGTGTATTTGTTCACTCTTATGGTATTCGTCATGGGAATAAGCAAAATGAAATCCCTGTTGTCTTTAGAACAAGAAAGAAAATGGGAAACAAACCATAGTTTGAGCACCATATGCTGAATATAAGCCATAAAACTGATCAGCACAAGGATGAGTAGGATAAATCTGCACAGAGATCAGAAATTGGAAAATGTTTGTATTATGATACTATTCAAAACAACTATTTAATCAAAAGGAATTATAGCATGACAAAAACAAATTACCTACCATAGATAGACCAACTCCCTCATCGAATTGACTTGGATTTTCTGGTAATGATGACTGCAGATGAAAAGGAACAAAGTATTGCTGAGTCTTCTGCTCTCTTACTGAATCCTTGACAGCTAAACGAGAAAAATACAGTAAAAATCATATTACTAGGCTAGGCCATCAGCAAATAAATAGCAAGAAGGTTGTACAACAGCCCTACTACTTGATATATATATATATGTAAATGAATTACTATGGATAATTGGGAAATCTGTTATTACACTCTCGTCCTCAATTGAGCAGGTTTCAAAAGAAGAGAAATCATGGCCCCCAATGGATATGTAGCAGCAAAAATTACCTGGGAACACTGAGTACCTAGCAGCAATATGGTCATCCTTCTGTGGGATTTCAAGCCCCAGCCCTGACCCCTGCCTTGGATCCACAAAGTGATTCATTGTTCCAGGCACGGCAGGAATCTGCTCCTCTCCATTGATATGACCGACATTTAGAGACTTCGGCAGGTTAAGAGGTTCTAAATAGGGAGGTTGAGATCTTACCAACCAAGGGACCAAAGTAGCATGGAATGTCTGTTGCTGATCAATTCCATAATCCTTGAAGAAAGGTGAGGTTTGCATCGTGAAACTTCAAATACCAAATAAACATAAATCTGAATCCCCAGATCTATTGTGCTCCGCGAACGCGAAGTCCACTCCCAACTATGCTAGGATCAATTGCGGTCATCCATCACCCTGCAATTCGAAAATCAAAGTTTCGAATTAAAACCAGACAATGAATTAAACCTTTGAGAGTGAAATGCGGTCAGTAAACAAACGATAAGAAACCGCTGGTACCGAGAAGGAAACATAGTTTGAAAGGAACATCATCAATTAGGGAAGCAATAACTAAACCCAGACAGATCAGAATCAGAACCCCTTCTTTACGAAGGAAAGTAAAAGCTTTCCCCAAAGGGCGGTTTCAAGCTTTCAAGCCGTCGCCGATAGATACAAACACCAAAAACTCATACGAACTCATACGAACTGATGCAACGAAAGAGAAATCATCCCAAGGGGGATTTTTTCCCCCGCTAATCCGACGAAATATCAACACGGCGCAAAGAGATCGAGGAAGCGGCAAGGACTCACGGGAATCTAAAACAGACACAGAAAACTCACACTTTCGTCCCGGCGCGGAGATTGGAGAGCAACCGCTCAAATTCCATCCAGTTTAGCCGCCGTCGGGATCCTCCAAGACATGCGGAAAAGTGCGGCGGAGGCGGCCAATAGCCGAAGCAGAAGACGACCGAGCGAGAGAGCGAGAGAGAGAGAGAGAGGGGGGCGTCAAAGCGAAGCCTGTTACGCAGATATATAGAAGAACGCTTCGTGTCCTAACAAGAAAGCCTCTGGGGATTAATTAATATTTAATGGTGGATTATCGCATGGATTACCCACCACTAAACATCTTTTTTCTTATCTTTTCAATCACCTTTTGCTTCTATTTTTAGCAGTGTTCGGCTTTCTTTAAAGGCCACTTGGATTAGGTTAGTGCAGTGTAATTTGTTTAATATTAATTAATTAGTGAGCTAATTAAACGACAAGAGAAAAGCAACCCCATTTCCCTCCCCACCAAAAAAAATGAATTTTTAATTTTATTTTTTTATTTTATCTATTTAATATTAATCAAAAAAACACTATGACTTTGAGCATGATTATAAATGATGTTTAATTGGAAAGAGATTATTTATATTTGTTTAAAATATATAAAATTAAATAAATAAATATGAACAACTCAACAAATTTATGTATAACTTACACCTAATTTTGCATCTCTTAATCATGATTATAGTTCTAACTTCTACTGTTGAGATTATTTGACTAAAATTTATTTATTTATTTTCAGTCTAATAGCTGTGTGTATTTAATTAATTTATTTAAATATTTCTTTTGTAAAAAAATAGCTACTTCTCAATTAGAAACACTGCAAATTAACTACTACTGATATTTGATTATGCAAACTGATTGATTTTAATTAATTGAAGAAAGTTGACTAAATTCTGAAAAGGATTAATTAACTAATCATATTTTTTTTATTTCTAAAAAGGCTAAACAATTTCTCTCATCAAATTAAATATAAAAAATGATAAATCCAATTAGGTTCGTTAAGTATTTCTGGGAGTGCTTGTCCGGTTCCATAAACAATTTCTACCCACCATCAAAGTAAATTAGGAAATATTCATGGTGAATGATTTAGAAACTCAACGTTCTTTAGTTATAAGCCTCATTTAAAAAAAAAACTTTATAAATATTTCATAATTATGATTTAAACCGTAAATATCTAATAGACAATAGACAATA
>JBBPFP010000002.1:719130-736381 GCA_037974795.1 Kaempferia galanga
TTATCAAAATTATATATATATATAACTGAATTTTCCATTGATTGCACAAATAAATTTTGACGACCGATCTAACATCATAAATATTCAAACGCCGCAGACATAAAAATATCCTGCATAAATTTTAAACACTAATTGCATGAGAACCACCCCACTTCTTACCAAGCGGGATCCCCTGATCCGCGCTTGCGTGGACCACCCCTGGTCCGCAGCACGGACCAGAGGATCCACACTCACTTCTTACCATTGCAGCTGCTTTAAGGCAACTTAAATAGTATACTTGAACCGAGTAGTTGTTTGAATTTTTTTAGCGAAATCATGATCTTTTCTTTTACTTAATTGCACTGGCATAGCATGGCACAAAGACTGATATATTAGTACAAAAACAAGTGAGTGTGACATGAGTCTATTTAAGATTCTATGATCACAAAAACACCCTAAACTTTGTCGATCGAGATCAACCGAAAACCCTTTTAAGACTCGAAGCAAAAGGTTTTAGAAGATGATAGTTCCTCAGATTTGCATAATTACTACAAAGTGCAGTTTGCCATCACCTCGATATGCTCTGCTGTCTCTTCGACTTCGTCATGGCTTCGATAATTCGGTACATCCATCGATCCAGCATTCCTTGAGACAAAACATACAATGGTTAATGCATTTCAACAATAAAGACTTCCTCAAATGAAAGGGCAAAAAGATTTTAACTTCTTGTGCATGACCAATGAGTAGAATTCAAGATGAACATACAGTGGATATCTTAAATCACCAAAATTTTTCTTTTTTATAATTTTATTAGATATCATTGAATGAAAAAGATATATAAATGATTTATCTAGCAAAGATGATCTTGAAGCAAATTTTGGTGGCAGAAATGAAATAACATGTTAGATTTCATTTGGGAGGAACTATTTGAGTACACATTGTAAAATGTTTTAGTACAAAGCTTGAGTAAGGTCTACAAAAAGTTCATGATTCAGATGATGATCTTAAGAAAACAAATAGCATTGAAATATAATTTCAAGAAGAGATTCGAACGGGAATAGAACAGTGTCAGTCAATGGATAACCTAATTACTTCTTACCCAAAATTGATTGCAAAGTATCAGTCCATGGATAGAACAGTGTCATAACCATTCCCAGGAAGCCCACATATTACTATAATGGCCTCAAGTAATTAACATGAATGACTGACTATATACAGGCATCAATTAAACAAAAGATGTGACAAAAAAATCTGGACGTTTACAAGGGATAATCTTGCACATTCTCAAAAAATTGAAAAGTGTCAGAAAGATCAGCATGTACCTGTTAAAGCAAATGTGCCACCAAGCACAGCACACAGCCGAGTTAGGAAATGAAGAAAACTACGTCGTTCTTCTCTTATTGTTACCGTAATAGGTGACAGATCATACAAGAAGAAAACAGCTGTTCAAAGGAAAAGGGGAAAATGAGGTTAAAATTCTACAAAAAAAAATCATTTTGTATGTTATATTAGAATGATGCTCGAGACACTGACCCGGCCATGACCTATCAAAGTCACGCATTGGCACAAAGTATTCTGTGACAGAAAACTGGTTTGTAGGTAACACTTCTTTAGAAAGGTATCTGTATTCCGTTGGAACAATCTGCATTGCATTACGTATTAACCTCTTTCTTGTCTTTTAGAAGGAAAAAGTAGTATTACAAGATTGAATCTAAAGACAATCAAAAACTAGTGTTCTGCGGCTATTGTTTGACAAAACCATAACAGACTAAGTAGTAATGCAAACGCCAGGGCATGAGGTTTAACAGTAGATATTTATTTCACTACAGGGAGAGTAAATTCTTCAGTTGAAATCACAGAAAAATACAAGTGAATGAGTGCTACTCTTGCTAATGCAAATTAATCCAATAAATGAAACCAAAAACAGTAGGTTGAAAAACCAGAAGATAAAATTTTTGTTTAATGAGATACAAGAAAAGCCTCAGATGTCAAGAAAAAAAACAAGGTAGTACAATCCTGCAATTAGATAAAGGTCAGAAACAACCTTTATATAATACTTGAATGTTCCACTTTTGTCATCTAGTATCCTTGCAGTTCCATCAAGAGGATTGTGGATTCCTGGATACTTTGGTCCAAAAGACAAATCGTGAATCACATGACTCACATTCACATTTTTTGCTCCTCCAAAAATCTGTGTACAAAACAGCATACTATTGTAACTTCAGACAAGTAATAAATTTAGCCACGTAAGTTGCCAGATTCATTATGTGCTTTGGGACCAACAGGGATACCAGAGAAACAAAATTTATGTTAAGAAAATGTAGGAAAGAAAATAAAGAATTAAGCTTCATGTAGAATTACATTTTTCTCGTAAGTCAGAAGAACCATAATTTCATAGTTATATGGTTTCAATTTGAAAAGTCCAGATTGATGAGTTTTGAAGTATAAGGATTCAGAACTGTTTTGTTACAGTATCTTCAAAGAGTGACAATCTAATTCTTGACAGCCGCAACAACAACGAAATGAAAAGGGCATATGGGTATAAATAGGGTGGTAACTTAGGCCCATCTCTCAATAAAAATTACTTATGATATGTTTGGTTCATCGAATGGAATTGATTCGAATAGAATAATTATTCCTAAGGAATGAAATCGATAGGGAGTGGAATGATTTTTGTATTACTCAGTTCATGGAATCGAATAGAGGATTCATTTTCAGTTTTCACTGCAACGTTTGGTTTATAGTGATGTAATTAGTAAAATTAAAAAATAAGTTTATAAAATGATAAGATATCCCTCCGAGTAATAGTCTAAGGTTTGCTCGACCCCTCTAGCCTATCTAGTTTTGTCTGGATACTCTAACTGACTAGTTTGTCCATCTTGCTCAGTTTGTCTTGCTAATTCAAAAATGTGTTTTTTTTTTTTGAGAATTATATTAGGCATAGTTATATGTTGAAGAATGAAAGGAGTAGGAATAGGCAGTCCTTGGCATGGAGTACAAATTGGCTGAGAAGGATAATTAGGGAATAGCAAATCCATGAGAACCGTACTCCTTGTTCACTTTTGTAAGTAAACATAGAAATAACTATTCCACGGGAATTTAATAGGGAATAGAATATCCCTTCATATCAACCAAACTCCACAATTACTGAAATTGATAAAAATAAAAATAAAGCAGAATTTTTACAAAACCAGCGATAGGAAATAGTAGGGACCAAACAGCATGCAAATGCCAAGAGTGGAAAGATGAAAAAGAATACAGCGAGTAATGATAGAACATACTCATACAGAACATAAAGTGCAAAAAATAAAATTACCGGGCATCATTCAGTAAACCATTAATATGTTAGTTATTCATACTTATCTAACTAACCTGCTGTGCAACAAAAATATTTAAACCATGGACCGATATATGGAAGTTACCAGCAACCCTCTGCACATCCAAAACTCCATATACCTGCAGAAATTGACATAGCATAATATTGACAATGGAAGAATTTCAAAGTTAAAAAAAAGAGATAAAACCAATATATTGAATGTCATACTCTACATCCTTCACCATTTGAAATAGCCTGCTTGACTTTCTCAATCATTTTTTCCGCATCAGAGCCCAATGTATGTTCATGCTTGTGTTGAGAGGATTCATCATGATGATCACTTTCATCTGTTGACAGGTTCCTGACAAATTAATTTTCTTCAACTATTTTCTTAAATGCAAGAACCAATTAAAATGTCAGTTCTAATCTGAAATGATAGATTACATTAAGAACACTATAAAATGTCCCTAAAGATTAACACATATACTGATGCTATAAAAGGAAAAGGAAGGAGAGGGAAGGAAATGATGAGGGAGGTGAGAATAAGGGAAAAGGAAGGAAACCATGAGGGAGGGGAGAGCAAGGGAAAGGAAAGCATATGCCCTTGTTTGGATGCTACTAAGGGAAATGAAGTGAAGCAAATTAATTCTTTCCTTCTTATATTTTTAATATTTGAAAATTTTGACACTAAGTATACCGGAGGGAAAAGGAGAATAATTCATTGCTTCCATCTTACTCCACCTCATCCAAATATTTTTTTTTTCCCCCTAAACAGAGGACTAATCTCTCGCACCCATTGCCTCCTCTCCCTTTCATTCCCTTCAATCCAATACAGCCTCTAAGGAATCTCTGAAGATTATAATATTTGATAGAAAGTATGAACACATACAGAATGAACGAGCAATATGTTCCAACTAATTAGGATCAACATAGATGTCATACGAACATTGAACTTATGACATGTTTAGTAATCCATAAGACATTGCAAGCTTATCTAATTTTATGAAATTAATCATTAACCTGCATCTTCCAGCCACCGCACCCACTTAACTAATCTAAATAGTCTAACTACAAAATCTATTGCCTATGAATGTCACCTTCATGATATATTTTTCTAGGCTACAACTAATTGACCACAAACAATAACACTTTAGTAAGACTACAGATTCATGTCATCATTCCTATCTCATCTATAGTATGGCTAATTGTAATACTATCTTAATGAAATTTCCTCTTTGACCTAGGGGTCAGCATGATCATATATAAAATCCATAATTCTCCCCAGTTGAGCCATCTAATTTTTTCCCCCAAGAACAATTTCTACATCAATCTCACTATAATTGTATAATATAGATCAAGATACCCTAATACATATCCACCCAACTTAAGCACGTGAGTGTCCCTCTATGTGCTCATGCCTTCTAAAAGTGTATAATCAGGGACTCAGGATGGTTTTTCCAAAATCCTCAAGACCTGAATCAAAACCTTGAGAAGAGAAGAACTACACCAGCCCATCAATTTAACTCAGACATAAGAATAGCTAGATAAATTCAGCCTGTTCTATTTATGATAATCTCAACATGCCACAAAATGTGTTCACTGAGACTGTTTGTACCTATAGACAAGGTGCTCATGAAGGTAGGGATCTCTAAGAAGTCTGAAAATATTCAGTTTGGCAACTGATTCAAACAATTTAAAAGGCATTCACCGATATGGCAAGGAAAACAAAACAGAGACAAAAATACTAAAAAAACATAACTTTTATTGTTTCTTTTCCAGTCTTTTTCCTTTTTTTGGACAATAACTATTGAATCTGCCCACATCCAATAGTTCTGCAGACAGAACTTCCAAACTACAATATATGAAGCTAAAAAAAACAACAAAATAGTAAAAACAAAAAAAAAAAACAAAAAAAGAGGAAACTCTGCCCCCTTTCCTGGTTAATTTGTTGATCAGAGAAAGAGAATCAATTAGATGAAATTATTTAATGATGAAACCATCTTTAACCATGAAGATAATAATAACATTCAGATATCAACTCTTTCATCAAACCAGTTCAAATAACAAAAATAGGACTTCAAATTTTACCATGTTTGTGACCCGAGTGTTCTTTTTCAACAAGATCTGATAAGTATTCTGCACCCATAATTTGTCCCTCTCTAGTCAAACGAAGCTATAGTATTCAGAAAGGAAAGAAATCAGGTAACAAATTAATAACTGTACTAATTTCAAGCATAAATGGCACACTCTAATTTGTATTTTTCTGACTTCATGTTTTACGAATGGGAAATTATTTAGACCGAAGGAAGGCAAAATCACTTTCATTAATTTTCAGTTACATGAAGGCTTCCTGGACAGAACTTCATAGCAAGTTTAAATTGAATATGTGGTTTGACTTTGAAGGAGAAATCTCAAGAAACATGAAGAAATACATCATTCTTAACTTTGAGTCTTATTTCAAAGAACAAAACAAAATTATGTATTCTGGTTTATGCAAGAACAAGACTGCATACATGTATCCTCTATAAGAATAATCATAGTTATTGATAACAAGATTAATTTTGTGCACAAATAGATCCCAAGGCCAAAAGGTTATGGTCATTACTTTCCAAATATTTGTGTCCAGATCCACCTCATGTTTTCCAGACATGTCAATGGCGTCCACACTTAGAACTGGAAACAGAAGAAAGTTTAGTCTTAGTGATCATGTACAAAGGTTGGGCACAGAATCCAAAGAACAAAAATCTTTTGAACCACAGAAACCTCTTATAAAAAAATACAAATGAAGCAAAGGCATAAAACTAACCTTCACAAGGTAATGATGGGAATGTGATATTTATATGAATAGGAAGATTTTCTCCTCGCTTTACATCCACAGACATCTACAGAAAGAGAAAATATAAGTCTATCATGAATAAGTCTACAAGATTCAATAGCTGAGGGCTAACAATAAACTTAGATTCAGCAAAGAGAAAAACCCATCCCACAGACATCATTGAGCATTTATATAATAGGATACACTAACTAGTTCAGCTAATAGCTTAGAAAACCAAAGATTTGCAAATTACTAATGCTCACAAGATTTTGAGAACAATCAGTTCAGTATATGCTCAATATTCTAACCCATTTGACATGTGATGGTTTGTCCTATGAGGAGTGGTTTGATTAATCATTCTATTAGCTTGATAACCTACACCCCTTGCTACAAAAGTAGCCGATAAGAATAATATTTCCACTTTATAAAAGTAAAGCTTTTAGAGAAGTAAATTTCATCCAGAAATATTTCAACTAAATTATGAAAGAAATAATATCTCAGATTATGAGAATTGGGTGTCGATAGACTTTAGCAGATGTTTCATCAAAAATCATTCAATTTAATATTAGTGGCAATATAGCCTTTCGTAGTTTAAAGCAGCAATGAGATCCAAATGGCCAATCACAAAATGATGGTTTCATCACATCCATGACTCCAGTAATCCAAATGCTCTATCTTCATTAAGTAGAAAAATGGAAGAGAAAAGATTACTACAAGTATACAAGATAGCTAAAACAGACATCTCAATTGCAACCAACATGTGAACTTGAAAGAAAATAAGCAATCAGAAATGCAAATCCAAGCGATGATCATGTACATGCCAACTATTTCAGAGCAATCAAATGGAAATTAATACTTGACCTGGCTAATTCAAGATAGCATATCTCACATTCAGATATGCTTGTTTTGTGGTGCAGCGCCAGGCTGTAAGGAGAAAAAGCACCTGGCTTTCATAATGAATTTCACCGAACAGAGAATTTTATTGACTAAAAAAGATCAATTAAAAAAGGGTAACTTGGGGTCTGTAAAAGGTTCCAGCCCAATTAAATTTGGGAGATAAAATAAATCAAATGGGATAACAAATATCCACTTGCCTAATGTGATATGTGATATGACAACTTAAAAAATAAATTTTGTCCACAAATTGGACAAATAAAATGCTACCAAAAAACTGTACACCAAAATTCCATCCTAAATGGAAGGACTAGCAAATAAGAAATTATAAACCAAATAAATTCTAAATTTTTGCATCAATCTGGTTTTACATGCTTTTTAATATTCAAACCACATTAATCACATATTAACTCAAAAAAGATTTTAAGTAATATATTGCCCAGTAAAATGAAAATGCTCATCATATAGAAGTGTAACTAGTATTTGTTTGAAGCAATGGAAAATGGAAGGAATGTTATTATTAATGAAACAAACATGTATAAAAAAAGAATGCCGGATAAAAACTACCAGATGATTCTTACCCAAACTATTCAAAAAAGTAAAGAACCGTCAACAAACCTGATGAATAGTATAGGTAGTGAGGAAATACTGCAGCTCGTGTACAAACAAAGTGACCATTACAGCAATACCAATGATGGAAACTGCAAAGTAAATAAATCAAGAACTGCAATTTGATACACAAGACAGAATGTTTACACAAATGGAGAAGAAGGTAATTAAAACAGCAGAAGAGTACAACAATAACGACGACTTAAGAGTTAAGTTTGCCCGATGCTATTGTCTGGCATACATACCAATAGCCCCTGAATGAGTCTTCTGCAATAGGTGCTCCTCTGCGCGAGGAAATGCATCAAAATTCCTCAAACTTTGGAATCGCCCCATCTTTGATCTTCGAACACAAACACAACACTTTAAGCCACTAACACCTTTGCTTACAATTATAAAAAGAAATAGTACGCTATGAAATATCTTTATCCTACATTTCTCGCAAAGTAAAGATATACAAAAGTAGTTACATTTACTCCCTCAAGTTCCTTTTTTTCCCCCTTTGGCCAACGGTAAAAGAAAATCAGTATCTAAGACGCTAAGATCCAGAAAATAAACAAACTCAAAAAAGGAGGGAGTAAGAAAATTTAGGTTAGAGACGAGGGAAAACAGGGTGGAAACCCTCGTCTGGCCATCGAAACATTGGATCAAACAGGATTCGGTTCAGTGACGGAGCCAAATCGAGCAAGAAAAAAGCTGAAAGTAAAGTATAAGGAGAGAAATGGATTGGGAGAGCCGATTTCATCGACGCACCAGGAAGAGCTGCCGATCGGAACGATAAACCAGTCGTCTTCCCCGTGCCGTCGTCTCGTCGATGGCCCTCCTGTCTTTTGACTCGAGAAGAGAGCCCAGGTCATTTGTGTAATAATGGAAGGGTATTATTGCTGATGCTGCATCACCGTTGATCACAAAATCGCTAGATGGACGGCGGAGATTGCAAGCAGACGGTCACTGATTCGATTTCACTCGTATTTAGATCCCAATGACCAAAAATTTTCACTTACCTCCCTAAAGTTCATCAAAATGTTTAATTCACCTTCCATAGATTAAGATAAAAAACATGCATTATATTTCAAAACAGTCTTTTGACAAATTTGTTTTAAATATTTTAATAAAAGACTTAGCTCAGACGCGCTAGAGTCATCTGATAAGAATCGGATGGTTGTGATAAGCTCATTCGCAAAGTAGTAAAAAAATTCACTTACCTCCCTGACGCTCATCAAAATGTTTAATCCACCTTCCATAAATTAAGACAAAAAGTATGTACTATATTCCAAAAAAGTCGCTTGACAAATTTTTTGAAATATTTTAATAAAAGACTTAGCTCAGACGCGCTAGAGTCATCTGATAAGAATCGGACGGTTGTGATAGTTCAATCGCAAAAGTAGTAAAAAATGGGGTGAGAGAGGCTCGAACTCTCGACCTCAGGATAACTCAAAGATAGCTATGAGACCTACGCGCTAGCCAACTGCGCCACCACCCCGTTGTGTAGGATTCCACCTACTATTATTAATATTACTATTAATTTATTCATATTTACATCAAATTTTTTTATGCATGTGTGTTCATATGATCGTATCGTTAAAAACAACAAACTAATGAAAGAGTAAATTAATTTATCAAAAAAAATAAAAAAATATTTAATATTGATGTATCTATAATAAATAAAAATTACTTTAAAATGTTTAAAATTGAATAATAAATTAAAATTTCGATTTGATTTCAAATTGCTTAGTCGTAAATATGAGAATATTTTCGCTGATTGAAAGCAAATAAACAATTTGAAAAATATGTTGCAAAAACAGAAATAATTGCTAGGCTGACAGTTTTTCTACCTAATTACAAACCAATATAACACAAAGTCTCAAATATTCATTAAACAAAAAACAGAATTAATGTGTAAAAATTACATTAAATCTCGGCAAATAATGATCTCGCTGAAAATTAAAATTCCCGAATCTGTGATGAATTATCTTCCAAATTAAACTCGCTTCAAAAGATCACTCACAGTTAGTCTCCTCGACTTAGATGGCAAAGAACATTACTCGCGACTTAACAAGTCAGCATCTGGTTTGCAACCAAGCACCCAACTGTCAACTAGTTTGTCATGAGAAGTCGAACACTCGCCGTGACTTTTCAATTGTCGGAAGAAGTTAACATCTAGTTCCGGCACCCAAGCATACAACTTAGAAGCTTAACCTGTCGATAGCGATCAAACTATCAGGGAAATTATTTGTATTGTATGATATGAATCTTAGATCCTACAATTCCGCAACTATGATTTTGAGTAGTCTTTGAGGAAGTATCATCTTGGAATGCAACTCTACCGATTGAGATAGAAGAGTAGTACCTTTGTAGGGGAAAAAAAACTGCTTCATTTCCTTCGAGCAATAATTGCCATATTTCTCGGTGATAATGTAGGATTGAATATAGGAAACAGAGACGCTTTTATAGAATTTCCTTGTTCTTGCAGGAACAACAATCTGTCGAGCAAAATGTAAGTCTCCACCAATGGCCCTAAAGCAGCGCGAAGAGACCAAAAAGGACCAATAAGTTCCTGCAAACAGGCAAAACACTAGCTCAGTTGACACAGATGGTATTGATGTACAATCAGTGGTATAAATAAAAAAAAGCAAAAAAAGTACACCATTTCATCCAAACATAGAAAAAATTTTAAAGAAACACTTCAACTGTGCAATTAAATGGAGACAATTACTAAACATTGCAAAATAACATACAGAATAGCTTTGTGCATGGTTCCATATTCCCAGAAGATCCATATCTTCAGAAAAAACACAACCAAGGCGACTAAGACCTGACTTGCAGAATTCTTCAAATAGGAGATATTTATTGGAATTCTGGCGATCTTGGCATCCACTGGCAAGATTATGACTGGATTTTCCGAGTTCTGGTGAGAAGCCACATATGTCATCTGCAAAATTAGAAGAAAACAACTTCAAAAACTTCCAAAAACTTATAGATTATTTATGCATCAAAATAATTCACAAATGAATGGCATTTCCAGGAGGTATCGCAACAACATCCATAAATTTTGTCAACATTATCAAATAAGGTGGCCATTGAATGATCATGAAAAGAAAAATGCTCTAAGAAGGTAAAGAAAATATGTTTCTACCTTCTCTACTAGTCTGGGATTCTCGAAGCCTCCTGCATTGTTGGCGTCGTATAGTTTTCCCTTGTCTACCAATTGATGGACTTGACACTAAGATTGTTGGATAGTATTTGTCCAAAACCTACAAGTTGAAAAAGGTGAGTTTACCGTATGTGCTTATGTAGTGACAGTTATCCAATACACAACAAACATTTACAGCATGATAATCCATAATTTTTACATAATAATAACAAGCCACAGTATCCTGACTATTGGGTGTCTAGTATGCTCACTTTGTCCAGGCCATATTATACACTAACTCCAGAATTGTACCGCATAGTGGAGATAAACTATTGAGTGCTATTTAAATTTAGCCCTGGTTAATATGGTTAAGATATGCTATTGTGGTAAAATGATGGGGAAGAACAATGGGAACTGGTACAAAGACCAGCTGCAACAATTCTATGCAGACAGACAAATTATAACCATGCTCAAAAATTAATATTCTGGCATCTAACAATAATAATCAGTGATCCATAATTATTATCATCTTCAAATTTAAGATGTAGAAAAAACCTGAGGCACAGCTGCTACAAAAAAAAGTTGAAACAATTTAGTCTACACATTGACAAAGTTTGAATAGACTGACATTACCATCATCACACTTTTTCTTTACATGAGTATGCAGGTAACCAATATCAAAATTACTTAAAACTACATAAGAAAAGCAAAAGAATAAAACATTACTGGAGACTACTAAACCAAAATTCTTAACATAAAGAAACACCACCAGTTGAAAAGCAGCACGAAAGGCATGGACATCAAAATTTTGAAGTGCAGCATCTTCAGTAAGAGTTCGCCATCTTTCAGCACTCTAGCCAAAAAAAATTATAAGATAATTTGGTCATTTCTGGTTAAAATATTTTCCAGGGAAAAAAATTAAGAAAGGCACTGATTAGAAACTTTACATTTCTCCAGATGGAAAAATTCATGCAAAACCAGTATCAAGTACCTACTCCAAAGAGAGTATGATATGGGGAAAAATATTGAATGTAACTGAAGTGAATCAAAAAATAGTAGAAGGGAAAATCTTAATCTTTTGGAAAAGTTTCAATTGTTCTCCATAACTAATAGTCATTGATTGCCATTATGCGTAACTGACAAGGAGGCCTGTCCTGGCATGACTTTGCCTTAAGAATGATTTGTGATTGACAAAATAGTAAGATAAGCTCTGAATTGATATTGTTGAACTAAGGTCTTGCAAACTGAAGTTTCTAGATAGAATGATATTGTCAATTGTGTTAAACATAGTTAGGAATGAGAGTTCCACAAACATTGTTGTCATCAGGAGCGGAAAGAATATCTTGATTTTCAGAATTAGTTTCCCATAAAGGCATGATATTTAATTTTGCATATCTGGATGATCTGTTTTTCTTCTATTAGTTGTATACCTGTAATCCCAAAACTCTCTCTCTAGCTCATCTCATAGCAGAAAATGTATGTAAAGACATGCACATTAATATAATTACTAATTATGTAATACTGTTCTCCTTTTCTTACTTCTGTTTGTAAGTCCTCTTCAAAGTTTTAATCATTTATAACATGTAACAGAATGAAATTCCCAGAACACACTAGAGAGTACGGACCCAAATCCTGCATGTACTAACGAAAACAAACTTACGCATACAAATGTAACTACTCATTGCATCAAAGTCTATTATTCTACACCCTTTAGCACTTGGGTTGTAAGTGATTAGCCAGGATTAATTCCTTCAGAGTTTTAAACCATCTATACATGTACTACAATGCAGGGCACTGTGAACCAAAATCCTGAGTGCACTGAAGATGAATGTTATCAATTGCAAACCTGGCATGCAAGATCACGAGCATTTTTTCCAAGGATTAGGCTGGACAGCTTAGCAGCATTACTGATTGGAAAGCCACATGAATCACCAGCCTTCTCTAAGCAGTCTTCAGAAAGCAAGTTGTAGCAACATCCAACGCCAACTATAGCTCTGACTTGTTTGCAGTCCACAAAGGTCCTGGCTTGCCCATCAGGAAAGGAAAATATAAATAATGGGTACCACAATACATGCTTCAAAGTAATTCTTAAGTGAGCAAAGTGTACTACAGCTGAAAGAGGTTTTAGATATAATATTTACCTAAGCATGTTAACTGAGAGATCTCCACATGCATGAAGTCCAGCAAGAACCAAAAAGGAATTATCATACAGGTTAGACAAACTTTTTCCTTCCGCAATATCTATTTCCGGAATTCCACAATCACCACGATCTGAAGTGGATGACCGCTCTGCTGATTCTTTGGTATTATTCTCACTTAAAGAAGCAGAACTTAAAGCTGTCAAAGCTTCACTTGAAAGGATATGGCAAGTAACTGTCTGTGGAATTTTGAAATGTGGGCTTCCTGCACTAGAAAAAAAAAATAAAGTATTGCATATTGGATACAACTAAAAAAAAAATTACGAAACAGATCTGATATTGGGAAGATATTACACAATTTAGATGCATAATGCTTTTTAATCCTCTCTGCACGGGCATTTGTAACATTAGCATGGTGCAAAGAAGCGTCAATTGCTATGACAGGAAGTTGGTAGTGGAATGATAATGCTTGTGCAAGATAACCCTAACAAAGCCAAGTAAAGCATCTTCAACCAGCAAAATAATAAAAGCAAAGAGAGCAAAGAAAACATGAAGAAAATAAAAACCAAACTTTTTTAAAACGCTATTATTCCAAGAGAAAAGAACCATATGTTCAAACAAATGCTTGTTCAAAATTGTTGTTAGCGTGCCAAGAGATTGGCTGAGATCAAAGAGAAATTAATTGCATACCTGACCGGAACCAACATCTATGATTCTTCCTGCTCCAGACTCATGGACAATTGAACTAACAACTGCAGATAGTATCTCCACCTGATCACAAGCAATTATTACACACACACACATCAAAGAAAAGCAAGAATGTGGTTGATTGTAGAAATATTGTGATCACATAAAATATCCTAGTACTGCCACCAGCTTGTTGATATAATCCTCATATCAAGGGATCAATTCCCTGTATAGACCTAAAAAGGATATCCTAATACTGGAATAACAAGGAATAGGAGATCTAATGCACCTAGAACATTTAGGAAAGGTGCATATGTTACCTACTTCATGCTTTTTCTTCAAATTCATGCCTTGAGAAAGGACAGTACTTAGGGAAGTCACATGTAAATTAGGTGAAATCTGCAAGGTAATAAGGAGGTGAGATAAGTCCAATATTGCAGACATTTCAAAATATAGCAATAAGTAGAATGATGTTGAACCATAACAGAAGCAGAACAAGAATAATCATAGCATGACTAGTGCAACTGCTTGTATAAAAGCAAAGAAGTCTTGAAGTAGTAAGACAGTTTAAGTATTGTTAAGAACATACCTTGTGCAACAATTCTTGCTCCCTTGGAAGGACAAGAGTCCTTAAATCATACAAAAACTGTTTAAGAGAAACAGGCCAGTAATCCTGGACAAAAATGAAAACAACTTGGTGAAATAATTCCAAATATAAGTGCACACTTAGACTTTCCATGAGGAATCTGACACTTTTGCCTTTTCTTTTCTCCTTATATGCTATATATCAATGATTAGTTTTCTAGCAAAAGACCTATTAATGTGGATGTTGAGACAAATGCAATAAGAGAATCAGATAGTGTAACCTTTTAATTTCATAACCAATAATGAAAGTGGAAATGCTTTGATAAGAAATGCTCTAACAAATAGCCTCTTTCTGGAGATAGTTCTTTGATTCCTTTTCCTTATTCAGCAAGTACCAAAGTTGTGACACAATCTCAATGAAGACCACATAATATAAATCCACTGAATTTACTAATGTATAACCCAATTGTTGTACTTTAAACAAAATACAGGTTTGATAACTTTAATATACAGAAAATTTACCCAAAAAAATTCAAAAATCATAACAGCAATAAAAAAAATAATAATGGAAAGTAACTTAAAGGTCAATAATAATTAAACATCATTAAGCTCAAGAAACCATGAAAATTTCATGCAAAGATACTCCATCCTAGATCTGATATGAACAGGAAGGAATTGAAAGGAGTACCTGAGTACAACTAGACGGCAACTTCAAAAGGTTCGCCACAGATTCTTTACGGAGACAGTCCATCCACTGCTCGTCAACTAATTCCCACAACCTCTCCTGCAAAGGTCCACAAAAGGAGCAGCTAAGAAAGTGCCCAATGAAGACCCAACTTTGCTTGAAATGAATAAAACACAAACTAGAGCATCCAGAAATGAACCTTGAAGAAATTGACAACATGAGCATCCAGAAGGGCCCTGTAGGGCCGTATGAATTCAGCGATAGCATTCATCCATTCCAGAGTTTGGGCCATGGTCTCACAGGAGTAGGTACAACGCTGAGAAGTCATTCCCTACAAGCTGAAAAAATCCCTGTTATCTGTACCAGGGGAAAGCAGGTCAAAATGAATAGCTAATGCAAGATTACGAGTTTTATAAATCTCATTCCAACTTGGGATTTGGTGTTTGTTAAATTATGGTTTATCTTAGCAGTCATTATGACCAGTGCACCATTAATAAAAGATATTTTTCTATTTTCCATAAAACATTTGTTATATGAGTCCAAATTATCTGATTTTGACATGATTCCAAGTCCATTTGTTCATGTGAAGAATGTCAAAATAGCTCTGATGATGGTATCATTATTTTTTTTTTACCTGTGTGGCTGCTAATATCACTAATCTTATAATTAATTCAAGATAAGAAATGAGTAAAAATTCAACGAGCAGAGACAAATGATTATAATAAGGTGATCCATGAGTGAACTATGATTGACATGTAATAACACTGGCACCAAATGCACTTGGCTAGAGTATGGTTGAACCCAAATGATCGATTAGGTGCCCAATCGACAACATATCCACTCTTGTACAAGCTGAAATGGAGATAGCTTCCTATGATGCCAGTTATTGAGAATAGCATGAGTTTTAGAAGCGGAAAAACAGCCCGATCTCCAGCTTATGGATTTAAGCTGGGAATTTAGTGTTCAAAACACGGCCAATGAATCTATGGTGTGCCGCACTGTCGAATCACCTATATCCGACCCGGAAGTCAAGGAAAAAAACAAGAGAAAAACTAAATCCGATAAAAAAATTTTATCAGTCGAACAAAAGAATCGCCCTGGTCATTCTCTCCTGAGAAAAGTTAAACGAGATAAAATTCAAGTTAACAGAACGTGATATGAAAGGCGACCGAACTCCACTACGCGGGCGCCGAGGAATGCTTCGAGCTCGACGTTGTGGGAGAACCGCGAAGAGGATCCGGCGAAGACCGACGAGCGAGGGCGGCCGCTGGCGACGGTGCGACGGCGTGAAGCGTCGCGGGAGAGACGAGAAGACAGCCGAGAGCGGGGTTTAGGGCTTCATGTGTAGCCCAAGAGCAATATGATTTTAGCCCAATTACGGCCCAATTTAATGCGTTTCTTTGTTCTCTGGCCCGAAATGTTCCTCTCTCCGAACAAATTTAGCCACCGACTATTTATGTCTTAATTACTTATTTAGCATGACTAATTATGTCTTTACCAATTTAAGCTTGTGTCGAAAGCCTATTAAAGACGCTCTAAAACATATATAAACCAAGTTTATGTCCACTAATACGATCATCAGTCCTTAATCTCTCCGTCCTCGGAATCAAATCGTTACTCCGCCGGAGCACGATGATTCCCTGGACGGGCCTCCTCCTCTCGTCCTTCCTTTTGCTATCCACCACCATTTCGCACGCCGGACGCCGCCTGACGGAGCCGTCGCTCCCTGCCGACGCCGACCTGGCGGCGATCGCCGGTTCCCTAGGCGCCGTCAACTCCCCGATCCCGCCGGACTTGTTGGCCGTTGCAGGATCCATCCCGAATCTGCCCCCGGGAACCAACCTCACGGCCCTGGCGGAGTCGGTTCCGGACGAGACCAAAGCGGAGTACTTGAAGTCGATGGGGAACGGGACCACGCCGGCGGACTTACCGGACCAGGCGGCGTTGCTGGCGCTGGCGGCCGGAGCGACGTCGCTGCAGCCGATGAACATCGACATCCCCGACATGCCGAACGTGGAGATACCGGATTTCTCACTGCCGCCGATTCCGCAACCGACTGTCTCTATTTTCGGGCACGAGTTCCGACTGCCGCTCGCCGACGTGCTCGGCGGCGGCGGCGGACACTAGCTTGTTAGTGACTGATGGGTTTTGGTCATTTGATTCGATTGTAATTGTCGGCGATATCGACGATTGACATGGTGGCCGTGGTGGATTTTTTTAATTATGAGGATATTTTAAAAAATATATAAAAGTTTTACAAAATTTTTATTTATGCAAATTAAATTAAACTTTAATTAAGTCATATAACATTTAGGGGTGTTTAGTATATATTTAGTAATGGGAATGATGATGAGTTTGATTAAAGGGGAAATGAGTTTAGTGATAACCTAGGGGGTTGGATTATGAAATTAAG
>JBBPFP010000002.1:884973-897564 GCA_037974795.1 Kaempferia galanga
GCATCCTCATCTACTCCTCTCAGAAGAGTTTACCTGTTGCAAAGACAGTCCTCCAGATCGTTTGGATTTTTGCTCAGCATTCTAGACTTCAAGACTTACACCTAATGTCTCTTGGACCAGGACTTCATTGCCTAGTCGCAAATAGGGCTTTCCACCTGCCTAGAATACACCAGGACTTTTACCTTGCTTAAGGTCACTTAGGACTTTCCTGCATACTTAGTCAAAATGGTTAAAACAACACACCTTAACTTTAAACCATTTACCATTATTAAAATCAAGTTCCATTAGCCAGTGCTTCCTGCATCAACGTAGTTGATCATAATGGGTTCAATTCTTCGCCCCCGGGACAGGGTTGTTTTAGCTAGTGTAGGGCAAAGTTGCTATCATAGAGCAAGGGTTTGAATTTCGACAAAGCTAAGAAAAAAAGCCCTCCCTACACTGATTAACTACAACTTCTTCTTATGGATGTATAGAATTATTGGATAGTAAATTTCACCTTTTACGACCATTGAATGTTCAAATGACTAAGGGTTTGTTTATGTCCGAGAACGTGAACCTTGAAAAGATTCTCCAAATTTAAGATAGGTGCCACATATAAATTTATTTTCATTTTAGGTTGAGTTTGTGCCTCTGATTTTCATATTCTATTCATAAGAGTACTCAAGAGTTCTCTACAGTTCGCTTATGTTTGAAGTATGCAAACTCTATTATAGGTTTATGATAAGTTTCCTCTCCTGTTGAAGTAGACAAAAAATAGATTATCTTCTTATTGAATTTTTAGCCTAATTTGTTCAGTTAATTGGGCATTCTCAACTATCATAATCAGTATCTAGAGTATCAGAACTATAGATTCTCTTCATAATTAGAAAATAAACTTGTTACTGACATAAAAATACAACCACAGTTGCATAACACACAGATAAGAAGAGTGCTAATACTGAAACAGGGTACTTCAAACATGGATATGACAGAACCTGATTCAAAAATATAGCCGATATGCGATGTCTTATCACGGGGTCGCTAAGCTCTTGCTCGGTTGGCCTTTCGGTGGCGTGGCTATCTTTGGCGAGAGATTTACAAACTCTAATGCTTGTAATCTGACCTCAACTGGATAATCTGCAACACATCCAATTCTAGGACCAGCTCCACTGCACCATTTAGAAGAAAGCTGATGACCCAACTGATAAGAACTTGCTTTCCTTTTCGAATTTATCCTCTCTAGAATGGCTTTCTTAGGCACATCAGCTCTTGGACTCTGAAGGCCACCAGATAAAGTTCTTTGGTACTTGACTTGACGGCCGACAGCTGATTCAGATTCTGCAGTTGGTTCTGAAGCTGCCATCCCTGTTACTTCTGAAGGCAGAGCTAGTTGAGGAGTTGTAGAAACTTTCATTGATTCAATCACCTCTTCGAGCCGAGGATTCTTTGCATCCTCATAATAATCTTCGATGGTTGATGACATTATCTGGGGATTAAACGATTGACAAGATTCTAATGAGAACAGATCTGTAAACTCCATAAAAAGGCATCACAAGTAGCCTTACCTCAGTTCCATCCAGATTAACATGATTTTCTTTGAGGAAGCTTAAAAAGTTGTTGAAGTTCTCCTCAGTCGGTCGGTAATGCCCACTATAAGCCCAAATACGCTGCAAACCAAACGACCTCAGCATTTAAACAATAAATGAATTCACATCTTTTGTAAGACGTGTGGGAATTGGGAAGTAGCTATTTATGATATGGAAGAATTGGTGAACATAAAAAATATTTATTATTGTTAAAGTCCAAGAGGGAGCCGGATCCAGCTCAAAATACCAAGGTAGGTGGAGAAGATTAAATCATGACAACCTGCAATTGAACTTATCATCATTTGCAAGAAACTGCATATTCTACCTTGAGCATCCCGTTGTCAGCAGTGAATCTTCCAGCTGCTACAGTAGCTCCCCTAGCAAGAAAGCTGGAATGGTGAAATATTCCTTTCTTTTTCTATAATCAAAAGTTATCAGTTATTGACTTGAGAGAGGGCATCAGAAAGATATTATGACCAATTTTAATACTGCAAATCTGGCTTCAAAGACATCAAAACCAGCAAGTTTAGATGAGTTACCTGACCAGCATATAATTTCCTGGATGTGCTCATGACAAAAATCCATTTTCCTCCTTTGGCTGCCGAAGTTGTGTCCAAAAGAACTCCAGTTTGTCTGTGCACCAGTTTGCCATCTAGTGGAACATATTCAGTGTTCCCGTTCTTGCTGAAGAATGTTAGATATAAGGGTAATGTTAAGCTTGCAGTTTGGAGATGCATTTCAGATAAACTAAGCTCAGGGTAATGTTTAATTGTGCTCCATAAACATCAAACAACACTAGTCTGAATAAAGCTATTTAACCATCTTTCATCAGCTATTAAAATTAGATAACTATTTATCCATCTTCCATCAGCTACCAAAATTAGACAAAATTGCCTTACATTGGAAGAAATAACTAGCACCCAATAAACTCTCCAAAAAAAAAAGACTGTACATATATTAAAGGTAGAAATACACCTTACTATTTGAGAATGTTTCACATATTATCCTCCTAAATGAAGAAATATTTGTTTACATTTTAAATTTATATAAGAAGCTTCAGCCTTTCAGCAACTTACGCACAAAATGCACCACCCAAATAAGACAGGACATGAGTGCTTTGTGTTATTTGGGATTATTGAGATATCACGATATTGCATCTATCTTCTGACAGTAGGGTGCACGAAACTCCCGCTAATGCAAGGTCCCGGGGTCTATTGTACGCAGCCTTACCTTCTTCTTTTTGGGTAGAAAATGTTCAAAAAATTTCTCCTAAGGGATTGAAGGGAGAGATTCTTACAGGACCAAGATATATGACACATTGCTTCCTAAGGAATGACCTGGGACACTGATCAAGATCCAAATCTCTGCCATCGCCAATATCCAACCTGCATAAAAGTATTACTCACTATGTGAGGTAGGCCATTACAACAATCTCTCTCACTTGAATAAATTACTTAATCTAGCTTAAGCATCAATGAAGGGAAAGAATAGAACGTTGAAGGACTTATCATTCTTCAGCAATACAATGTGTTAGCATACAGTAAATTACAGCAATTAATGGTCTTTGATCAGAGATCATGTGAGAAAACTAGGTAATGAAATAGGGGGTACGATTTGGTTAATTGATTTAGTGAGGAAAATGGAAAAAAAACAGATATTTCAGTTTGAAAAATCAAACCAAACTAGAACCGAAACAGTTTTAGTCCGGTTTAAAATTGACTGAAACTTTCAATTTGATATAGATTTGGTTCAGTTGGAAACTGTTATGTGAAAAATAAATAAATGTGAATCGATCAAACATCTTTTAAAAATTAGTTTACAATAAGTAAGCCAAACAAAAGATACTCATGGTAAAGCCTTAAGTTCTTGAGACTTTGTTCTGCTGGATGAGACACTTTAAACAATATCATATTTTTAAAACAAAAAGAAAGTTATTGCGAAGGAGTCCATCACTTACCAGTAGAAGAAAGGTTGCCCTGCTTCACTTTTGCGCCATTCTTCATAATAAATATGCAGATTATGGCCATATCGATGTCTTGGATCAATCTAAAGAAATTAAACAACGAGTGAACACTCAAGAAGAAAATCCATTTGTTTAAGCTCAAATGACTTCGAAGGGATGGACACTGGGAAAAACTCTCAACAGAATGTCACTGGTCAATAAAAATTTAAAAAAAAAAAGTTAGACATATCCCTAAGCGAATGTAAAAGGTTCCTCGGTTTTAGTTTTCAAAACCAAACAAATAAATAAATAGAATAAAAGGTTCAATAATTAGAGACAAGAACAACAGGGAAAGGATGACTTTCCAGTTTATATGTGAAGCAAAAAGGCTAATAGTGTATGAACACTAAAAGAGAGAAGGAAAATGAACATTTTGTAACGTACGGCTTCAATCCAGTGTTGGAAAGCGAGTTTTAGGGCTTTGGCGTCCTTGGATAAGCCCTGACCAACCTGGAAAAAAATTCCAAAACATGATTCATGTTTGTGTTTGCAAGCCAAAACTTAATTCAGTTGCTACCAAAATCTAGACACAAAAAAGGAAAGGGGGAAAAAAGGAAGAAACGGCCAGGGATATTGCAAACGAGCCTTGGAAGTATTCAATTTGATGCGATTCCATCGCGAGATCGCCGACTCCTGTTTCATGTGATCGAAGAACGACACCGTACTACGGTTGAGCTGAACAAATTCTATCGCCTGCCACCTTCCAAATCCACCGACAGACGGACAAATAGCAAAATTTTCATCGGCCATGTTAATCCGAAAGAAAAAAAAAAAGTCTTTCTTTAATCTAGTTACCATAGCTCTTCGGCGACGACGGCGGAGTCCGCTAGCCTGCGGCGGGTGCGGTAGCTCCTGTATACCTTCTGGAGCTTGGTAGCCGCCGCCGCCGATTCTGGCGGGTTGGAAGGGCGACGTCCTCCGCCATCGGAGACCTCCACCCCCTTCAGGAAGGCGGGATCTTGGGCGGATCCCGGAGACTCGGGCTCCTCGGGAAGCGCGAATGCCGGCGGAGCATGATCGAGGCTACTCCGGAGGATGGAGAGTGGCTCCACTTGCATGTCTCAGTGGTCAAAGGACAGAGACAGAGACGCAGCGGACGGAGAGTGTTTCTTCTGGAGAAGAGTTGTTGAGTTGAGCTGGGCTGAGGTGATGCTTGTTATATAATTGAAGAAACATGTAGTAAAAGTAAAAGGTGATTAGTTCACCCGCAATGTCTCTTGTAAATTTTTCCTTGATCAATACGAAGGAGGTAAATGATAGGTGACTATTTGTTATTAGTGCAAATGATTAAGGTATGGGGAGACATGCTTGAGCAGGCCGAGATTCGACCTCTTGACCTAATATGATAACCTCCCATGTCTTAACTATCATACCATCCCAAGAGGACCCTAAACCTAAACCACCCCTCTTGCAAATTGCAATGGAGGATAATTCAGATGGAAGATATCTAAAAGAATATCCCCTCTAAATTTTGGATGCTCCCATTTTTATACAATAATTATTCCAAACTATAAAAATAACTATTTCATTTATTGAAATTACACATTAGAGTAGCTCTATTGCAGTAATACCAGCCCATTAGGTATCGCTAGGCTGAATGATTTGACCATCTCACTAAGGAATAAGTTATCAAAATTGCCAATCCACGTACTACCAATATCGCATGACTATTGTCGATAAAGACAAAATCGAAAATATTTTTTCTCGTTAAGTTGCCTAAATAAGTAAGCTTCTTCGCAACTCAACTCGACTCAAATCGGAATCATTTTGGGGGCAAGCATTTAAGCTGTACATAATACAAAGAATTCGCCGCTTTGGAAGGAAGATGGAAGGCGCACAACATAAGTCACATTAATTATAACGTGGCACATTTTGGTTATCTTTCCTTTTTATGTCGTCTTGGTTCATGGGGCCCTTCTTATTCGAGCGAATGGTAGCTATATAATTTCCACAACAATCGACTCGGTCTATGTTGCGACGCCAAGGTTCAGGTGAGGTTCTACAGGGTGCCACGGAGTTAGTTTCGAGCGATCTGGGCCTATGATCCAGCAACATGCTCAGAGTTACGTCCCCATGTATGATCCCAGAAAAATTAACTAGCTTCTAGTGAAATTCTAAATGAAATTATTGGAAAGGTAAAATAGTTGGTTAACTAGTAGAGTGAGCAACAGATCTCAGATCGGTTAAACTGAATTAACGGGTAGAATTTGAAAGTTCGGAATAAGTAATTAATTTGAAAATTCATTTAACAAAGATATTTTCGTTGATATATTTGATTTAGTTTCGCCGTTTCGATTTTAAAATCTAGATTTCGATTAAACCAAACCATTATCAGTCAAGTCTAACTGTTATTAATAATTCGAGTACCTAATATTTGATGCTGTCATTAGACTGATCCGGTAACCAATCGAATTAATCAATTTTATATCAGTTTAATTTGTTCGATTTTGATGATGCAGATCGGTCAGCTCTATTTGCCCTCAAGAAAAGAAAAAAAAAGAAGTAAAAATCAATTTAATCTGTTTCAATTGGTTCAATTAATTCTTTATTTCACCTACGAGATTGATTATATAAATCCTTCTACACATTAGGCTTGATCCTCTAATATAGTTCCAAGTGCTAGTAGCCATCTGTGATTTATCTCCTCCGTATTGACCCTGAAACGGATTAACAGAGGCACTGGAGGTGAGCAAATTCGTCTTTTACCACCAATTAATCCTCTAATATAGTTTGCTCAGGATGGTTTAATGGCTAGCACATGAGGTGTTATCATCAATGAGATCTGGGGTTCAAATTTCAGTATAACTGAGGTAAATATCTATCTCATATGCAAATATATTTATATTTATATTTATTATATTCTATGATTACTATTTTTTTAATCCCTCCGCTAGTAATTTGTACATTTATTATGATTTTATACGATGATACATTTACTGGATGTATTCGTAACATAGTAAATGTGTCTCTTAATAAATACAATTTTATTATTTTTTACTTTTTAATATTTTCATTTCAGTCCGTTTTCATCTATTTGTACATACACTTTGGTATTCTTAAACATTTTGATCTCACTCTCTTTTATTTTTTTAATCATTTAGGCAGACCACAATGTCATTAGATACCATGGAGAGTTAGATACAAGAATCATTCAGATGAATTAAAACTAAGGACCATTATCATAAAAATGATACACCGTTTATCTCCAAAAACTACTATTTCATTCTCTTAATCCTTGCCTTGCTTTCTAAATCCCATCCAATCATCTAAACAAAAACAAAATGCATCCACTCACTTTGTTTATCATTAATTTCTGATTGACAAGGTGGCTGTAACACATATAAGATGATGATAAATGATTAACAAAATAAAAGAAAAGAAAATTATTTATTTATTTATAAGGAATGTATCCTGATTTTTTTTTTGAATGCCTAAACCGCGGGAGTAACGGTATCTTAGATATTATAATAAAACAAACTTTTTGAAAAACATTATATTATTATTGTTACTGTTGACTTGAATGAGTTGGTCAATGTATGATGGACCGTGGACCCTTCTCGGGGGTCAAATACAGAGGAAATAGATCAAACCTTTGAATTGCCCTGTTCCAGACAGGAATGGACATGTTAATTGTTAATTTACGTAATAAAACAGGATGACAGACAAATTGATGGGTGCGATTTAGAGCCGGATGGAGTTCAACTTACATGGGTTGACCGGTTCTAGTCTGCTGATTTTGACCAGTTTGGAAACTCCCATCTCTAGCAAGTTGTTCATTGAGGTTTGCTAACTAACTAAGAGATTTTGACAACATCTCAATAATGGTGTCAGATCTCAATCTTCTTTGACAACCATAATACCCGAAAGCTCGGTAGACGGGATACCTTACTTAACCTATGCTCTTCTCGGTTGCTTGTCGGCCTCTGCGGAGCTGGTGAAACTTTACGAGCTTCATTTGTGACCATGAGGAACACTACCAATCCACCATACAAGCATCATCCCCATGAAAGGGGATTTCTCGGAGGCATCAATGTTTTCACTTACAGACCTCGGGTACTGAGGAGCAACCCAGAAGAGCTTATGGCAAACAAAAATGAAGAAAGTAACAGGAATAGCTGGACATTCGATGGGCAACTACTATGCTACTCGATACATCTACGGGGTGACAAGCTAAACTTCCTTACTGGTCATGCATACGTGCAAGCTGAAGGCTTTAGTACAAGGATGAGATGAGTGCATGCGAGATAGGCTATAGATAATTCAGATTTCTGGGTCTTCGAGTGCCGCCGCGGTCAGGT
Organism: Kaempferia galanga; assembly: GCA_037974795.1. Classification (NCBI taxonomy): domain Eukaryota; kingdom Viridiplantae; phylum Streptophyta; class Magnoliopsida; order Zingiberales; family Zingiberaceae; genus Kaempferia; species Kaempferia galanga. The sequence continues at coordinate 892,839 of JBBPFP010000002.1, forward strand.
TGTTGATTTTTGGGTAAACTGCCTTCTCGTCCAGCTGATTTTGAGCCCATATCAACATCTTGAGCAAGCTCGGAAGCTTTGGATCTGCCAAAAGTATTGTTCACATGAACTTAAAACACTACTTGAGTGTAAGAATATGACTGTGTGGATTTGAACATTGCTTAGCTTGTCTCTAGCAAGCTCAACCATAGAAACTTCAGTGGATTTAGTTTTAGAGTATTCAAGCAGGCGTTTTATTCTATAAGAACACAACATGAAACTCAAACCAGAATAAAAATCACCAACCTTTCTCATGACTTTGGCTTGTCAATATGGCAGCATTAAGCTCGCTTGCAGTTTTCAGGCGTTGCGACACATCTAGAAGGTCGCCGTAAGGACAATTCTTTACATCTTCAAATACCAAGAGAGATACTGTCTTCTCCAACTCTTCTAGGAAAGTTTGCTGCCAAAATCAGTATATAATTGGATAAGATACAAAACTAGCACATTCTTTTTGCTTGCGATCAGAACCAGCAAATAAAAAAAAGAATAAACTGGTTTAAAATTTTGTTTGGGAAATGAATATACTACTTTCAACCAAACAATGCAGTAGAGCATCCACAACAAGGTTCTTAGATTTAAGCATATGCTCTTATAAAATTACCAATATAAATAGGTCAAATGCAAACCTATTTTGGTCTAAGTTGGTCAAACACAATGAAATTACCCTCATTTGATGTCTAAGTAAGCATAAAAAACATACATTTTCTTCTCCTCTTGGTGCAAGCTCCTCTTGGGCAAACTCTAGAGCCTCCTCTATCTTTCCACTGCGAATCAGCTCGATCAATCTCTGCTGTTGTAGATGGAAATACAGTTGAGGGTTGGTATCTAGAATCTGCAAAATAAAATATGCCAAGTTAAATAATATGTAAGAAAACACTTCATTTTACAGTACAGTATATACTTTTGAAATCATATGAATACAGTTTGGAAACAACAAATTGAAGTATGTATTCCAGAACAACATATTAGGTACTAAATAAAACGGTTCACATGAGAAGCTCAGATATGCACTGTGCAAGTATACTTCATTAGTCAAAGCAAGATCAAGTTAACTGGATGAATCAAACCATTCGGTTGTTTCAGTCTTGGCTAAAATGAGACACCATAGTGTGGTTTCGGCTTGTGCTGACAAATAGTGTCGGACAAATTTTGCAGTCGCAGACAAACTCGTGGCACGAACGAACTTATGGACAAAGCTTGCGATCATAGGCAAACTCACGGTTGGTAATGGACTCGCATAAGAAATTCACAATTGTGAATGAACTCATGAAGGGCCCACTCGCTATACTATAGGGTTTGAAGGTTTTCGAAGCTAAAGCTCACAAATGAACCAATGGTTGTGGACAAACTGATGAACAAAGCTCAAGGTCATGGATGAACTTGTCGAGGAAGCTTGCGGTCGCAAATGAACACTCGAAAGAATCTCATGGACAACTCACAATAAAGTATCCACTCACCATACTAGGAGTTACAAAGGTTGTTACATGCTAGTCGACAGATGGAATGAATTTTTTTGTAAATGCCAAACAACAAAGAATGAGATTTTAAGCAATAGAATAAATAACAAAAAAATATATTAAAAAAAGGTTAATATGTAAACCTGGCATAGCCTTCCACGTTGTCTCAAATCTAATTAAAATCTATAACTAGTTAAAACTTTTATTCACCCATTGTTAAAAAAACTTAGATATCCTCCACATAACTTTGAGTTTTTGATGCTAGGCATTTTATATTGGGATGCCAACATGGATTACTCATTGAATTTTTGACATATTCGAGGTGATTTGCAATTTACATCGAAATCACAGAAAAGGCAAAAATAATGGATGTAGGGATCCCAATATACACTTTGCTGAGTTGACATAATGTTATAACGGTGCACTGTTAGTTCTTTAATGATGGACAAGAATGCAACATGTACTTACATTTTAACACAATTTGTGAACATTATACTCGTAATTTTAAAGTGCGGCCTAGGTAGCTGCCTAACATTTTAGCAGCCTCCTACTTCACATATAAGGTACATGGTTCTTGTTAGGCAGTTGATTCAAAAGGTGAGACAGGCAGGTGGACTAGGCAGCCCAAGCAAATCACGTTGAAAACCTATCTAGGTGCCTAGTTCAGCTCATAGGGGAAAATGAGCAACTTAGTGAAAGGGATGAGTTCAGATAATATAACCCTGAACTAACTTCCTAAATTGAGTCATTGAGTGTATGAAAATAGATATTTTTTTATATTTTGATATTGTAGTATGATGACACTAATTATAAATTTGTTATGTGTTTTCTAGCAATGTGGATTGATTATAAAGAATTGTGCATTTGATTTTTGTTTAATTAGTTGCAATGTGAAATAGGATATATTTTGTTGTTATTATATCTTTAATGATTTTTAGTATGTGTGCTTGCATTGTGAACAGAGCCATACCTGTATTCGACGCGGCCTGAAGCAAATAATAAAAAATGATCCTTTTGCTATAGTAAATAGTAGTAAACTTCAGTTTACAAATGACAAATACATTAAACACATAAATAAACCAAAAACAATATATTACATCAATAAAATGTTAACAAATATTTGAAATAATTAAGTAAACAATACTCGTTTAGCTATTTTATAGGTAAAAATATTTATCAAATCTGTATAATCTAATTGCCCCACTATTTCTTTCTCAATCGACAACATGGCTAGCCCATTTCTTTCTCAAGCTTATTATGACCACTTGAGGTTTGCCCACAATTGTGTTGAAGAGAATTGAAAGCTATAGACATGGTATTTTCTGAAAATTATCCTTCAATTATATCATCTCTATGATTGGTATGTTCCTGTTTAACAATGCATATGCAAAAAGACAAAGCATGAGATAGGATTATGGTTACAGCAGTCTCCATTGATTAACTAATGTTCTATACGTACCAGATTATAGAGTGGAAATATTAAGAACGGAGATTAGCATTATGCTAAAACTATGCTACAAAGGAAAAAAAGAGTATAAGCAATTACACAAGCTGAATGACTAGAAACTATGACAATTGTCACAATGTGAATTGTAAACCCATGCCGTCAACCAATATAAGGATGTGAAAATATTGTGAAATTCACATTTCAAATCCAATCTCCCCTATTACATCTCAACAGATACATAAATAATAATTGATTTCATATACCTATTCTAGCAAGCTTCCACTGTTTAAAGATGTCTCGACAAGTAAATTATTGGTATTTTTATAGAGGGTTGCTAACCAACCAAGCTTGGCAATCATCTCCATCAGTCAAGGAAAAAGAAGGTTAATCTGAAGTGTTGGTGAATAAAGTTCTTAGCTGATATATATCCCCCCAACATACATGAAAGGTATAAAAAAAATCATGATTACTGTAAGTCAATAAAAGTAGAGCCAATAATTTGGTATTCTTTATAAAAAATGAATGTAATTTTGCCAAGTTTTCACATGCCTTCCTGGATAAATTTTGTACGGTTCCATAAATTACCAAGGGTGAGAATTCCTACAATATAGATGAAGGCTGCAAGTAAGCAAAATTAATTTTCAGTAGGTTCAAATACTAGCACGGGTAACATCATATAACAACAATTAGTCTAACCTAATTCCTAACTTATATATGAAAATAATTTTTTCACATCGATCCATCTTCCTTCTCTAAGTTAGCATCGTAATATTATACTAGCAAGTAACTTAAGAAAGGTACAGCGACAAACTTTGATCTTACCGTAGGGTTCAAATCATTAACCTTCTCGATAGCATCCTCGACGTTGCCAGATTGCAAAGCCTGCTTCACAGCCATGCGATCAGTGATCGTGCCGAGGTCAACATCCGCTAATCACACATAAGGAAAATCAAATCACCCGACTGGCAATTATCAAGAGAAGAATCAAAACAAAAGCGAAGAATAAACTCAAAATTCAAATTTTAGCAAATAAGTCAGAGGATACGCTCGGTGCCGGATTCAATGCGGAACTTCTCGGCGGCCTCCACATATCCTTCGGTGACGAGGAAGTTCATGACAAGCTTATTCATATCTTCCTTCCTAATCTTCACCTCCTTAAGCTTCCGCTCCCACTCCTCTCTCGTAATCACCTTCTTCGACATCAGCTGCAATACGGATCGAGTCAAGATCCGAACCAAACCCTAACTGGCTTCGCCGAGAAGGGGGGATGAAGGCAAAATTACCGGGGTCTCGGCCTGATTGAAGAGTCCAAGGAGGTAATAGAAGTGATGGGACATCAGAATATCAGATCACCAGCTCACGGCGGCGCAGCTTATCCCATCGGAAGCGGGTGGAAGAAGCGGTGGTGCCGTGGTGGTGGTGGTTGTCGGCTTCGTGGCCCTGGCAGGTGAGTCAAATATATTCATTAATATAAAATTTGAAATAAAATTATTATTATTAAATATAAGTTAAATATTAAATAGGTCATTGAGTAATCAATTTTAACTCGTTTTGACTATTGGAAATTTGGAATGACTCAGTCGGACGGGATCCTCTGGTCCGTGAATCTCTGGACCACTCCTAATCTAGGGATTTCTGACCATCCGATTGGACCCTCGGGAGCCTGATCAGATTCCGAGCGTCCGATCAGATCAGGATCTGATCTGATCGGACGTTCAGGATCTGATCGGGCTCCTGAGTATCCGATCGGACGGTCAAAAATTCCTAAATTAGGAGTGGT
>JBBPFP010000002.1:916657-931016 GCA_037974795.1 Kaempferia galanga
CTCGGACAAGCTCTCTGATCCGATAAGGATGGATGGGTCCCGCAGTGTGATGTGGCAACTAGCAAGGTGCCACGTGGCGGATGATGAGCAGGACAGCGTAGTGCCATGTGGCGGAAGGCATAACAGCTTAGGTCATGGTACTTAGCGGATAAAGCAACCCATAACCAGACGATAGGCTGGACGGAAGCTCCACTCGGCCGGACGAGGCTAGCAACAAGCAACACAAACAGATCAGCTAGCATTACTCCAGAGCGGTCCTCCTAAATGGACGGACTTCAAAGGCATTCAGCGCGGATTGCCCCAATGAACAGGCAGCCCGGTCGGTCAACACTATTCCTTCATGTGAGGTGGTCAGATTTCAACATTGTATATTCAGACAACCAATACATCACAGCAACAACTTCAAGCATATCCTGCCCAAACGCTTAAGTGGTTCGGTCTGCTCAGCTCATCAATAATGTCGGTCCTCCCTGCGAAGGCTACTGAATGGCCTGGAGCTCTGCTCGGCTGAACAGTACACTTTAACTAAAGATGCTCCACCAGTCCGATTGACCCATGATGAGCCAACCTCTTGAGTCAGACATCACAAATTGCCACGTACGGAACACGCGCGCAGATCTCTGACACGTATACGGAGGTAGCGTGCTCGATGAGGCCAGGTGTTAGAGCTTATATGGTAACCCACTATTGGTCGGTGTCACACGTGGCTGCTCGTTATTGGTTGAGACACGTCATCACATGTGTTAAATGACAAGAGCCCGCTATAAATGGGAGTCCTCGGTATCTGTCGCAGGGATGCTTTTACGTTACGCACACATTCCCAGACAGTCTTACGTACAATCCTTTTACTGTTCATTGTTAGTGCATATCATCCTCGAGATTACCACACTAATTTGAGTGTCGGAGTACCAAAACAAGGGACACATTCCCTGGTTTGGTGGCTAACACTCTGTTGGTCTGCGTGAGCACTTGCAGGTTCCGAACAGACGGACGAGGCGCCACTCAACCGGTGTACCAAAGCTCATGCAACTCTCTCTCTCTCTCTATTTCGGACAAACGAGGCGCCACCCTATTAGCCTACTTCAGCTCGTGTAGTACATTTACCGTTCCGGACGGACGAGCTGCTGCTCAGCCGTAAACACCTCAGCTCAGTCTACTTAGCTCGGTCTACTTGTCGTCCACTTCACCGACCATATTTTCAGTGTCATCCACCCGGTTTCAGGCAGGATCACATGCCAAAGTTAAAAAAAATTAAGGAAAGACAATAACAACCACAATAACAATAACAATAACAATAACAAAAACATTCCGAGCTGATAGTAGAATTTGAATGACCTCCGGGTGGGCCCCGAACTAAAACCCAAGTACACTTATACATGTCTCCGCACTTGGGCATACAAAGGCTCACATCAAGAGAGGATGTAGTTAGGTCTCTTCAATTGGTGGATTAATTAGTTAACCAATTTATTAGTTTCAATTAATTTTAGCTTGCTACATTTTATATAGGACTGGTTAACTGATTAATATTCTTACTTGTTCTATAAATTTTAATAGAACCGGTTCCAGTCAGTTAACCAGCTCCACTAATCAAAAATCGGTAACATAATAGTGTCCGGGTAAGTGGACTTAGTGGAGTGGCTAATGGATATTTTTTTTTTACAAACTAATTAACTAAAAGCCCAATTAAAAATAGATATAATATACTTATATGGAAGTGGCCACTGTTTAGTCTCTAGAATTCTTTAGAATTTATATATTTATAAATGAATTGGGGAAAGTTTTTAAAAGCAGGTTATAATTATTAAAATGGTATAAATTTTTTAATTAACTTGTTTACTGGTTAAACTGGTAAAAAAAGTTAAATAGGGAATCGACTGGTAAATCAGTTAATCGAAATCGGTTAAAATTGATTAACCGATTAATCGTTAAATTGAAATTGATAGTTTATTAGAGACTAAAGAAAAGAAAATAAAATTAATCCACAAAGATTTTCCTAGATTGATTATCTATTTTTATACGCAACAATCCCATTTCTACCTAATCAAACTATCTTTTTCAAAATAATCATGAACTAAAGCCTAGAAGTTTCAATTCTACACTCCTTATTAAGCTCGTACGTACTAATAAAAAAAAAAAGGTTTAGAATTCAATAAAATATACAATCAACTCGTGGAGCATATCCAGACTCCAGAGTTATTAAAATATTAATAGTATATTATTATTATTATTATTATTATTATTATTATTTAATTGATTGGATTTGAATAGAAGAAAATAAAATAAAATTGGCATATGATAATTACATTAGATAGGAGACAAGCGAGCCAGCCATGCAGCAGCTGTACGCCAACTAAATACTTAAAGATTTTTCATGCACGCAATTAATTCCATGCATCAAATCGACAACATGATTATCGAGGGCGGTCCACCTAATTAGTCATCGTCACCTACGGTCTAATCTCGCGGCGTTGACGTGTTACCTGCCACCTCGGATAAACTTCTCATGCAGCCAATCAGTCACCGCCTCGTTTTGACCCCTTCTGGACGCCTTCCTGCATGCATGCTGATCTCACATCCCCATCAAAGTAAACACGGATACATTTCAAGAAAACGAAAGATTATCTCCTAATTTATGCTTAGCTATTTTAAACATTTTTATTATTGACTCAAATCTATGCTTTCTAATTTATTTTAATGATATTTTTATAGGATTAAATCAGTCATTTTTAAAATTAATTGGATCATAAAAATTAAAAATTAAAAAAAATTAAATATTATGGATTATTTACTAATCTATTAAAATTTTTTAAAATTAATTAAAATCACTTAAAAATAATTATAAAATTTATTAAATAGTTAATTACTACGATAATATCGTACGATATAATAAAATTTAAAATAAAGAATCATATTGTAGCAATTATTGGTTATTTTTTATTTTATTTTTATTTTTAGAAACGTGACGTTCATTTCATATGTTTATTTAAATTTAAGACCTCTTGTTTTTTATCCATTTTTATTTATCGGCTATATTATATAATATTATATTGAGCTCCTCCTCCGGTTTGACGAGGAGTTGACTGGGATATTTTAGAGGAGGAAGCCTTAAATTTTCTATTAATATGAATTATGGTGAAAATGTGTATGATAATTGAAACTCGTCCTCCTATCAATTCTTATCTCTTCCAGTAAACGCAGACTAGCTATATATATCCCTCCTCCAATCCCCTTCCTTCACACAATTCGATGCCCGCTCTCCTTCCAAGTAAACATTCCATGGCGAGCGCTCAGTACTCGTCGGCGTTCCTGCTCGTCGCCCTTCTCGCCCTCGTCGCCGGCGTTTCGGCGATCAACTTCCTCTCCGACGTGGAGATTACATGGGGCCGCGGCAAAGCCCTCAACGCCGACATCCTCCAGCTCTCCCTCGACCGCGCCTCTGGCTCCGGATTCCGCTCCCGGCAGGAGTACCTCTTCGGCCGCTTCGACATCCGCATGAAGCTCGTCCCCGGAAACTCCGCCGGCACCGTCACCACCTTCTACGTAATTAAGAATTCATTTCTGTTAATTAATTAATTGGTCAGTTAATAAAAAATAAAAAATTGCAGTTGTCGTCGCTGGGGGGCACCCACGACGAGATCGACCTGGAGTTTCTGGGGAACGTGAGCGGGCAGCCGTACGTGCTGCACACCAACGTGTACGCACGGGGGACCGGCGACAGGGAACAGCAGTTCTACCTCTGGTTCGATCCCAGACTGGATTTTCACACTTACTCTGTTCTGTGGAATCCTCAACAGATTGTGTAAGTTTGAATTAAATTAAACTAATTTGTTGATTAGTTTAATTTATATATATATGTAATTGATGAAAAATTTGCAGGATTTATGTGGACGGGACGCCGATCAGAGTGTTCCGGAACAACGAACGCATGGGCGTCCCATACCCCAAGAGTCAGCCCATGCGGGTGTACGCCAGCATTTGGGACGGCGACGACTGGGCCACGCGCGGCGGGCTCGATAAGACCGACTGGTCCAAGGCGCCCTTCATCGCCACCTACCGAGGGCTCACTGCCGACGCCTGCGCCGTCGGCTCCTACGGCTGCTCCGCGAACAGCCGCGGGTGGTGGAACCAAGTGCTGGACGCCGCCGGAATGCAGAAGGTGAGGTGGATGCGGCAGAGGTACATGATTTATAACTACTGTACCGACCCCAAGCGGCAGACGGCGAGGGGCCCGCCGCCGGAGTGCGCGGTCAATTAATGAGTGTGTACATGTTAATTAATATATACGCGTGCGGAATTACGTATAGACGCGTGTGTTTATGTGTTCGCATAATAATTGTTTGATTTTGCTATGTATCTAAAAATTTCGGTCGAATAAAATAAAATAAAATATGCATGTTTGATTTTACGTGTACGCATGAATGATTTTAAGCTCTGGAGTGAAATTATTAATGCAGTAGGGGATTACGATAAGGGGATGGGGCCGTGTGTACTTGGAGAATACAAAATTCGATACGTTTGTCCTGTTTAGGCTCTTCAATTCATACAAGCACGCAATGTAATTATATTCCCTTTTTTTTTTCACCGAGCAAAATCAGATCTTGATTCGTAATTCCACGTCAAAATTGGATCTCTGTCGGATTTCTTGATGGGCAGGATGGTGGAGGGCGGGAGAATGGAAGGGACCGTGTTGTTCGCCGACGGCAGCAACGTGCATCTACAGTAGGGCAGATGCGGTCCTCTAAGACCATCTCTAAAGTCCCAGAGTCCAACGTGCATACACTTTAAGATTGCTATGGATACCAGACCCGGGCCGCGCCGGCAGGGTCCTTTCAGGACAGCTTCCTGCTCAATCTCATTGCTCTCAAAATATGAGGCAGATCGATTGACACCTGAGCCAGTCAAGCCCTTCGCTCTAACTCACTACTCTAAAGTATATGGCCGACTAACAACTGAGTCGGTCAAGCCTTTCAGTTCGTCACTCCAACTGATCACTGCTTTCAAGTGTAAGGCTGACCGGGCCCTAAGCCGGTCGGGGCCTTAGGATAGTGGCTTCTTGCTCAAGCCTGCAACTCACAAGTACAAGGTCGATCGACACCTCAGCCGACCGAGCCCTTCCGAGCAGTTTCTTGCTCAAGCTTACATGTCACAAGTACAAGGCTAACCAGCCCCTAAGCCGATCGAGCCCTTCAGGACACACATGACCAGATGACTGACTGAAGTCCTAGTGGATCATTAGATCAGATTTAAGGAAACAACTTTGCAAATGGTAAGTGGAGGTAAAAATCTAGAGAGAGGGTTCCAGTGTGGACGAGTCCTAGTGAACTGTAAACACTGGTTTAACTTAAATCCAACCTGAAAATCTAAATTGAGACCAACACTAGATCATGGTCTTGGTTAAACATGATCTAATTCACAAATATAATATATTTTTATGGGCTTCTAATTTTGTATTGCAGGAACATATTATTTTTTAAGTTAACAAATGCAGGAAAGTCATTTGAGGCATCTCAGATAATCGGATGCGCCTTAAATGATTGGAAGCCTAGAGGCACCTCAGATGATTTGAGACGGATAAACGTCAAAGTTTCAAATCATATCAGGATGCATGGAAGCACCACTAAGGAACCAATGCACCCCTAATACTTTATAAAAGAAGTCTTTGGCTATAGCTCTCATCATCAATTCTATTACAAGCTTCAATCCAATTTCGTTCTGTCATCTCCTTGCAACTATTGTGTTGCAACCTACTATGCTAAATCTACGCTCAAGCAAGCTTCTATAGTAAGCACCATAATGACATCATGCTCCTAGTGTCGGTAAACATTTAGTTTTAATTATTATTATACTTGCATAGGAAAGTCTAGGTTGTTACACTCTCCTCATCCTTGTAATAGACATCTCTATCTGAAGTTTCTTCAAAAGAAAATTTAGTAGATTGCCTAATGGAAACATCCGAAGGGGGCATGGGCCTTAGAGTAGTAGTCGTTGGCCTATGAACCAAATAACTGACCTTGCTTTTCGCTTTTTGTCTTACTCTATTTTCTTCCGCTGAGCACTCGGTTTTTGATAAGTCTTTTTAAAACTAAAAAAGGGAGTTTTTAAAATTCCATGTGATTCAACCCTCCCTCCGTCTCACATGCAAATGATCCTACAAATTGAACCGATAAAACATCAGTTAAATCAGTTAAAATTTGAAATAACTAAAATTTTGATTTTTGTTGAACTCATAAAGGGAGTCACAAATTACAAAATTAGGGATTTTAGACTCTTTGTTTGGGTTTGGGAATAATGGAATTCGTTTTAAAGGATTTAACCGAATTCAGATTTCTAAAATCGAGACCAGACCAATTGGAAAAATAAAGAGGATAAACATCAAAATGTTTACTAGAGCGAGGTTTCAATCCTCGTACCTATGAATTATGGATCCACCATGCTTTCGTTGCACGACTTTAATTATTTTATTACTTTGATTATTATTTAATCCGCAACATCACATTTAGTTTTGGAAAACTCAAGTCAATTTATTCATTCAAACATGAAATGCAAGCATCATTTTAGAAAATCTACTATACTATAAATTTATCAAGATCTTAGTAATTGAGTGGGAGGCCTATTCAATTAAACGGGTTTGTTGGGTAAATTATATCGTGGTTAGTTCATTGAATTAATGAGGTGGGCTTGGTTGGTGAGGACAAATGAATTGGATAGACAGATTGAACTAAGATTAAACAAATACAACGATTAGGTTGATTAAGTTAGATTATCCTTAGAGATTGATCAACTTGGTTAAGAGGATTAGGTAAACAAAGTGATCAACTCATTTGAGACAAATAAATTCTATGAACCTAGAAAACTAGTCGAACCTTGTGGCCAGGTTAAACGAAGATTAGGTCAAGCAACTCAGGTGAGAAGGTTCAACCGACCAAGGTGGTTAGACCGAAAAGTTCGAATTAGCCAGTCATGCCTAGTGTGTATGATGAAAGTGATCCATCGTCAAGCTAATCAGGCTTTAGGGTTAGAACAAGATAGTTGTGTCAATTGGGTTAAGTGGATTGGTTGAGCGCTATCAAACGGTCATTAAAAAAAAATCAAACAGCCTATATAATTGTCGGTTATTCATAAGGATTAAAACTCAAATAAACATAGAAGAAGAATAAGCTCATGGCATTGTCGTTTTAGAAACCTTCCCACATAATAATTGATATTTACATAACATAGTGCTGAGGGATTTATAAGAACAATCCATCAACTGCATGGTGCATTTTCACAGAGATCTCCAGGACATAAATATTTTAACTGCTAGGAGCAAAGTTCATGCAAATTGGTGGATCAATTCTAAAGATCGACAGGATGGCCGATGGAACAGTCCAAATCCCATCTCCGCATATCAGGCCTGATGCCACTGCTCCAGCAAAGTCCTCGGCGTCCTTCTCATTCAACCGTTCCCAGACGAACACAATCACAGTTCCAACAAACATGTCGATCGCAAAATATGCTCCTATGTAGAAGGGAACTGCCATTGCCATCGGTATTGGGATGTACTTTGATACACTCTTTGGGGTTACATCCCTCAGAAGATTAATTATCAGTGCAGCTACAAAGAACCCACAGCAGATCCCCAGACAATGCTTTGGCAGTGCTGAGAAGCCCTCGACGCCTAGGATGGCCATTTCCCGATAAATGACTGCATAGGGAGCCTTGTAGGCACCATCGGGTGATCCAATGTCGAAAGCAGTCCAGTAGAGCCAAAAGGTGCCTGGAGCAATGACACAACCTAAGGCTGTACCAATCAACTGGGATACAAACATGGACCTTGGAGAGGATAGGGTGAGGTAGCCTGTCTTGAAGTCCTGCATAAGGTCAGCAGCAGTAGAAACGATGGACATCATAACACCACACGCAGCCAGCCCGGCGATCACACCGCCTTTGCTTCCGACCAATGAAGCAAAGATGAAAAGTCCAATCTTCCCATAGGTTGAGGAAAGGTTCCAATCAGTGAGGCCAGTACCATATGAATTACAGAAGGCCAGTGCAGGCGCAACAACGTAACATGCAAGGACGAGGTACCATCTCATCTGCGGAAAGATGTTTGGAATTACTGAAGTTGATATAGCAGCAAGAGCAATGTACCCAGAAGCTGCAAACCAGGATGGTATGCTATCCTTTAAAAATATTTCTTCTCGCTGTTTTTCTACGGTTAAAAGCTTGGAGCTTGCATCATCTGTATAAAGTCAGTTAACAAGTAAATTTATTAGGAATTTTCTTTTCCCTCCATAATATTAATATGCTTCTTGCCACAAAACACATCGAATGACACGGACAAGGATGTTACTTCTATTTTGGAGGTAAAAGGATAAAACAAGGTGTTTATTGAAGGTAAACATCTTTGGAAGATGAAACAACAACAGAGACAATAATCTGCAGAGGGTAGAATACAGTGTTATATATACAGTGAACTGGTCATCTGCTAGGTTCATGGTTTAAAATGAGATATAGGTTTTTTGAGCATTTAATGAAAGATAAGAACCGTATTAGACTTGAGAATGTCCATGTTAATGACACTCATTCAACCAAACAGCTTGCATAAATTGCATTAGCAAATACACTGAACAAGTAACTTTCTGTTTCGCTGCTTTCAGAGATTATTGCCTTGAGCAAGCAAGAAAAAAAAAATGGCTTTTTTCTGGGCAAGAGATCAACAACACTAGGTACCTTGATGAGGTTCTACCAGTGGAAGTGATGCCTTCTTTGAGCGTGAATTCATGATTTCCTTGACAGTTATTATCACTATTTTAATCAAGTTGTAAAGACCATCTCCAAGAATAAGAGAGACTGCTATGAAAACCTGCAGATAGAATTTAGAAACTGCCAATCAGAAATTCAAACAATGACTACTTGTGAGTTATTCTAAACAAACAAGAAAACTTAAAAACACACAATTTTCATGAAATCAGAAACCCAATGTAATAAGTACTTGTAGGATTAAACAGAACAAACAGAATCATAAAGAACAAGGATGAAGCAAATGTGGCAGTCCAAGGTTCTGAATGATAATATATGCATGTAATTAACATGAATAATAGACAAACCAGAAAACTTTAAACACACAAACTTTCATGAAATCAGAAATCCAATGTAATAAGTACTTGTAAAATTAGAAAGAACAAACAGAATCATCAAGAACAAGGATGAAGCAAATATGGTAGTCCAAGGTTCTGAAATGATAATTAGGTACATAATTAAACATGAATAATAGACAAACCAGAAAACTTAAAACACACAACTTTCACGGAATCAGAAGCCCAATGTAATGAGTACTTGTAAAATTAGAAAGAAGAAACAGAATCATCAAGTATACAGATGAAGCAAATATGATAGCCCAAGGTTCTGAACGATAATTAGGTACACAACAAAACATAAATTTCATCATTATGTTTCATAGATGACTACACATTAGGTGGTGCACCTCATATTGGCATTGAATCATGACAAATTCAATGCTAATATGAGGTGATAATGACAAATTCCATAAAAAAAATAGAAATCTAGAACCATAATATCTTATTTGATAAGGAAAATCATTAAGATGTAGTGATAATATGACAAAGTAGAATGTTAAGCATGTGTTACATTTCCTGCAATTATCAACAGGGTTGTTACTGCTACCATGATTGCCATCTTCATGTAGCAAAATGTCAAAACCTTTGAGATTGTTCAATGTTTTAGGACAGTTTTTAGATGTATTTATAAGTTGCAATATAATTAATAAAAATAGAGCTAAGCTATTTTATAGGGGAAATGTACAAATGTAAAATGCAAAATTATTTGACATTAGAGCCCAATTTCCTACAAAGTAAAAGAAGGAAACAACTATGAAAAAAAAGAGTGCACATAAAAAAATTCAATGGAAAAAAATTGCATTCTTTTTATACATTTTAGCAAAGGGCATACCCAACCTTTCGAATACCATAGGCACATTCTACTTTGGTACTTACCAAAGAGTGTACTTGTTTTTCAAAATATCCCTCCACCTGAACCAAAGCATTGAATCACCCTCTGCTATCCAATCCGAACCACGGTAAAGAAAGAACCAACACTTTGGCCTCTAGCAGTGGTTTGATTCAGTTTGGGTGGGAGAAAACAAGTTCGATGCCTCAACTCAAGCAAGTGAAGGGTGGCCTTTGATGGAAGGAAAGAGGGGAAATTTTTAAAACTTGATTTGTAAGTGATAAAAAAAATAAAAGGATTTTTTAATTTTTTTAAGCTCATATTGAGTTCCAATCCATGCAAAAGACAAGAAAGCAATATAGAGGAAAATTTTTTAAAAATCAAAGAATTTTCCTTCCCTTTAGTTTTTTCTATCAAAGAAAATAGAGGAAATGTGCAGCTGGGAAAATCTATCTATCAATTTATTTTCTTTCCTCGTAAGAAACACATCCCAGAAGTCTAGAACTATGTAATACCTTGTAACCATAGAGACCTTTGAAGTCATTATTTCCAAGGTTATCTGGATACCAATCCCCTGCTTTGGTAGAGATGAATGGCCAAAGGAACCCCCAAGATATGATGGCTCCAAGCAGGACTGAGCAATTAACAATATGTGGGCAAATGAGACCGCATCCGACATATGTAGGGCTAAAGTCAAAATAAAATCTGCAAAAAAGAAAAAAAAGTAAGCCAAAAAGAAAATTAGATAAATAGATAAGCAAACCCTAGTTGGTATAGGGAGTCTTTCCTGATGCATTGTTTATTTTTCACGTGTATAAAAAATAACTTAATAAAAAAGCAATACAACCGAAGATACATATAATTGTCTTTGCAAGGACACATGCCGATATTAAAATTGTGCAGATTTTATATGCAGATTAGATTGTTCGAACCAAAGGTTCAACCCTAACAATCTGGTGGTTGCTAACTCATTACCTTATTGCCTGGGCCACATGCACTTACATGGGCACAGGTAGATACTTACCATAGTTGTGTAGGCAGAAAACTCAAATCCTTAAAAGTTTCACCAAAAGTGCAACAAGAAATAACTTTCCTATAATTACCAATGAGATAAAGTTAACTAACACATGTCAGCCTAAAGTTGGCCAATGGTAACATAAAGGCATGCAGGCTGTAGTAGAAAATACTTACGTGTTCTTAAATGCTGCGAGTCCAAGGCTAGGGAAATTATCAAACCCACATGAATCTCCAACACCACTGAAGAACCATTTAAAGCAGCTCCAGAAAAAACTTATGCTTAAATACTTTCCCAGGCAACGTACTTGTTTCCTGCAGTATATTGCATAATAATCAGCAATCCTAGAGGCACAGAATAGGCAGTTCATGTTGCCAAGAATTTACTTCATTGCTTCTGCATATTTTTCAAAGCAACTAGTTAGTAACAGTTGTGAATCAATTGCCTATCTTGATCATCAGTGATAAAATTTCACCAATCATTAGTGAAACCATATCACCACTTTATCAATATTAAGCATGCATGGTTGCGTGGCACGATGACACAAAAGCGGTAATTTTTTTATTCAGTATTTAGTAGCTAACATGAGTACTATTATCACAATACTATATTCATAGTCACATGGCTTGATGACACTAAAGCCATTATTTTTTTATTCATTCATGAGTACTATTATACAAGTAAAAGTAATTCACATTCACAATCTCATGAACAACTTAGATATCACATATGAATTATCGACCGTAGGATGTTCCACGTCCATTAGTTCCACATAGACATGTACGGTGGTCAGTTACATAGTATATTAGAAGGGTGTCTCCCTCTAAAATGATTGATTATTTTGAGATGGAATGAGTGCCATCCCGGTTTAAAATGGTATTAGAGTTACACAAATATCTCAGAGATATGATGGGCTTGAAAATCTGCTTTGAAGCTACAATGCTCCTTGCCCATTGGTCCCACATGGACAAGTGTCATTGTCCATTAAAAGTATATATTAGAAGACTATACCCTCTTAAATGACCAATCATTTTGAAATGGAAGGAGCTTGCCCCCAATTTAACATGAAGGCCTTGTGTCTTCCTTGTCATGTGGCCCACCGTTCCATTTCAATTACCTCTTCTACCTTTCAGGCTACAAAGTGATTATGGAATTGCACTACCCAGTATATAACCTATAAATGTCATTATAACTAGGAACTTTTTGTGTGTTGAACTTTTCAATAACTTATCATATGACAATTCACATTAGTGGATTCTTCTTTTTCCCTAATAAACTACCACATAATCAGTAATTTGAACAAAAGAGAGGTCTGGAGATCAAGAGGCCACTGTTCACCAATATAAATTTTAGCTATGTTGCTCTTCCATAATGTTTCAGAACTGAGGCAATTCAGTAGAAATAAGTAAAATTGATGGTAGAAGTTAGTTAAAGATTTGCAAGATCTAATTTCTTTTTCTTGAGTAGATTTAAACTATTTAAGAACAATATTGGTGTGAGATATATATCTTACCCTGCAGGCTCAGCCCCTGTGTTAGTGTGAAAACTGTTTATCAACAAAGCTGTAGCTGTCCCGCTGGGGTATGTAAGCTTGTAATCAATTACCATTACCTGAAAAATTCAAGCAAGGCAATACATAATATGTTGAATAAAACATTTAGGCATAAAACAGATAAATTTACAACTTACAATGTACAATGTAATACATGCCAACTGATCCTGGCATCAGAAAGTAGGATACAATTTTAATCTAAGAGATTCTCAAGTGATATTCTGATATTCTCAAAGGAAAAAAAAACTTTCATGGTAGACAAATTCGCAAGGATAAGGACAAATTCAGAATTTTAGAGAAAGATGAGAGTACCCCAAGTCAGTAAGATCCAAAAGTAAATATCTTTGCATTTGCCTCTTGGACAGATTCTTCATTAAATCCCTTAGCCCTGCTAACTTTCTTTATCCAAAGCTTCACAATCTATAGAAACTCAAAAAACATTAATACTAGAAAAATGAGGTGAAGAATATAACAAAGGCATCAGTAATAGATGTCCAACTTAGATCCAATTTTTCCAGAACCTCTTCTCTGGGACTGTTTCTTTCATACTTTCATACAACCCAACATGCTCAATATACTGATAAAAATATTACAACAACACTGACAACAAGTTTAAGGAAAATCATCTGGTTTACAAGGTCGAACCTTTTCTGGCTCCTGCATCTCACTCCATGAAATTGGCTCGGTGACCCCAAGATGACCATCAGTCTGTTTAACGATTCTAGAGCTCTCCAAGGGTGATAGATAATCCTTGCTTATTAAAAAGATCTAAAGTTTTATATTTATGATATCCACCGTGCCTGGTCAATAGAATTACTGAACCAAATCAAAACCCTACACCTCTTGATTTAATTACAAGAAGAAGAAAAAAAATTGAATTCTTAAAATATTTTTGTCCTAAATTTCAGACAATAAGCATCTAGAGATGAAACTGTATCGCATCTAGGAATGACTGCTTACAAATGCAAAGACCCAAGTAATCCATTCAGTTCAAAGGGAGGCTTATTTCAAGATATTGATATCAAAGCCTAAGCACAACAATGCACCCAAAAGTAAATAACCATCAACAAATATTCCCAAACGACCTCTCTTCGCTCTAATCTATGTGTTATAAACAAGATAAAAAAACACTTAACCAAATCTCAGACAAGTGAAGAAAATAGGAAAGATACTCTTGGAGAAAACTTGAAAGGATGGCGTTGTTTCTCGCACCCTTGGTCAGCCTCGCCGATCGGAATCGTTGACGATGCCGATCTCGTCTTGCGGCTAAATCGATGGAGAACTCTAGCGAAATGCAGGAAAATGATTCGGGGAGAATGACGGCGAAGACCGAGTTGTAGTGTAAGACGCGGGTTGATCTAACAGTAGTCGTTGGCATCGACTGGTAAAATAGTTTTTTTTTTTACTTATAAAAAAGTGAAATAAATAATTTGAATTAAGTTCAATATAATAATTATTTGATAAAATATTTTAACAAATGTTTTTAAAAAACATAAAAATTATTTTAACATTTATTTTCGTTGGAAATAAAAGATGTAAGCCTAGGCACAATTAATAGATGAACTAAATGTTTGTGAATAAATTTGGTATTTAGTTTTTCCAATGAATTTTGGGATAAATTTTTTTTCTCAAATTAATTTGGCAATAAAAATTTCTTATTCATCAAATTTGTCCCAATTTTTGGGATGAATCTGTTTTCATTCCAAAATTTAGGACAAATTTTTTTTTGTCCCAAATTCAACAACTAATTTGGCAACAAAAATTTGTTATTCACCAAATTTGTCCCAAATTTTGGGATGAATCAGTTTCGTTCCAAAATTTAGCACAAATATTTTTGTTCCAAA
>JBBPFP010000002.1:944320-980404 GCA_037974795.1 Kaempferia galanga
GAGTTGTAAACGACACGCCGAACAAACTTGAATAAGATTTGAACAATTCGAATCAAACTCGGGTTCAGATTTTATTTTGAATCGAAATCGAGCTAAAATATTTTATATTTTCGAATTTTAAATATCATATATATTTTTCAAGCTCGAACTCAAATATCAATATTTTTATATTATTTGCCCCGAGGCACATTGAGTTAGCTACCACGGGGCAGATATTGCTATAATGGGCAAGCGGTCGAATTTCGGTAAAGTTAAAAAAATGCCCTTCCCCATAAGTGGTCAACTGTAGGTTCCTAACTTCCTGATTTATCTCCTTACAAATGGTCATAAAGGGTCGTAGGGTGGCAAATTCCACCCGGAGCTACAATAGTTCCATGTTATTAGGTTGGATTCAATTTGTTTGTACTTCTGGTATAAGATGTAGTTGTGCTATATAGTTTTAGTTATTAAACTTGTAATACAAATTTATTTATTTATTTTAGATGTTTCTTTAATTATTTATCATAAAAATTATTCATAAATATAATATACAAAACTTATCCATAAATATTCACAAAATGAACACAAATATTAAACTTACTTTACTGTAAATAAATTCTTACTAAATTGAACATCAAATTTACTCATTTCAATGATTTACATACTTTGAATGATTTACATACTTAAGCAAAAGCAGCACAACAAAAAAAAAAAAAAAAACATCATAAAGGCACATTAATCAGTTTTATTTTAACTTTCTCATAGGCTGCACACATCACTAATTGGCAATATGTTTACGTAAATACCGCTCCATTACTATTTTTTTTTAAAAAAAAATCAAATCAGGTTTCACCATCGCCTTTATTCTTAGCCAAACACTCTCCACTATGAATTTGTTCCCTCGTACCTAATCTTGTATGAATTTAATGCTCAAGACTGCAAGGTAAGCTTAATTAAGGTAAAATTTTGTTCGTTAATAAGAATCATCTTCTTTTATAAATATCAGTCGACCTCTCTTGTACTGGAGAGTCAATTTTGCATAGACATGAACTTCCAAAGCTAACAAAGTTAATAATATCATTGAGAGGCTTCTGAGCGAAGTGATTCAGGGATGTGTAGCAATCAATGGGGCCAAAAGGCGGAAGATAGTTAACTAGTTTAAGGTGTCAAAGAATTAAAGAAAAAGATGATTATGTTCGTTCTAGTTGTCCCTTATAGTCCGTCCCTAACTTACGTGAAGAAAAGTAAAGTTTAATGGATTGCGTTCAGTGGTCAGTGATCTAGTTTAATGGATTGCGTTTAGCGGTCAGTAAAGTTTAATGGATTGCGTTTAATGGATTTGTTTCTAGTTGTCCCTTTATTCTACAGGCACTTAATATGTGGCTTAATCAAGTGGTCAGTGATAGTTTTAATTAGTGAATGGAGCATCTAACATTGACAGTTCTGGAAAATTGGAGTCACCAGAATCTGATCTCCATACATGGAATAAAATTGTCAATTTAGGGCATTTTGTGAAGTTGGTTATGGTTCACCCTTGATGATAGAGCTCTTAACGGCAGATAGGCGGGCATGGCAACACCAAATGCATATAACCGAGCACGAAAAGGGAAGTAATGTAAAACAGAAATAAGTGAAAATTTACATCTTCAAAACGCATACCTTTGGTGAACCTTGTCTCTTCATTCTTTGTAGATCAATAGCCCCCTTGCCGTTGATCAAGAACCTGATCTATTATTTGCTTTTCCTTTCATATTAGCGAAAAGGGTGGGACAGGCTTATTGACATGAGTGATACCAGTAGCAATTTACTTTTTAAATGGTGAGTTTGGAGCAGCCGCCTGTAAATTGTAAATTGATTGTATGTTTGGATTATGAACTGCCTCCAGATGTTTATGAACGTGAGGCAAATTTATAAGATTGACTCCCAATTGTCGAAAATTACACATGATATCTAACAACCAATTGTTGAAAATGAAATATTTATGTATATATAACCTTCCACAATATCCTCGACTTTGTGGTTGAGAGCAATGTCAAAATTTGTTATGATGGCTTAATGGACAGTTTCTGGAGTAGATTAAATACGAGGCATATCAGGGTGGTAAATCAATGGAAGGAGACGAGTACTTGTTCTTGCCGGTTCCAACTCTAGTTGATCAATACTATTGCTTCATTCATGAACATGTTCCCGGTTATCCTATCAAATCACAGAGCATTACCAACCCAATTACAACTCATCTTTTTGATGATTGCTCTGTGAAGTATCAGGCGATGACGATGGCGGGGTAACGGTTTCACTTGGCTCAACTTCTTCACCTAAAATTCTTGCAGTCACATGTCTCGCCTCCGCATCCAAATCAACCCACTCGGGAACAATCCTCTTAGCTCCCTGTACGTGATGAAGGTTTTTATAAATGAATAATGAGTTGGACCTGAAAAGTTTAAAGTTGGAACATTTCCAACCTGTAGCTTTGGCTCTTTGGTCATTGGATTATTACAGAGGTCGATGGTCTTTGCTCTTGCCTTAGTTGAATTTCCGCACCAAGATTCACACCAAAGCCATTCTTGGGGAAGAGAAAATATAGGCACAGTGTGCTGGGCATAGTTTGGAAGATCCTGAATTACCAGAAGTGATGATTAGTTGGCAATTAAATTATTATGACATCGAACATACAAATAAGAAAAATATAAAACTCGAGGCACGTACAGAGACAGTGCAAGATTTACATGTCGTTAATCTCAATATTCAGATTTTCCAGATCTAAAATTATGAAATATAAATTTCTAACTAGAATATGCATAAATGAACAAGAGAATATTAAAGTAAAATGCAGGGCTATAATTTACGACCTAATCACACGAGAAAGTGACATAAAAGGTTAATATCTATTGTAGAGCAATTACCCAAATCAAACCACTAATGTTGAGAATTGCATTAATCAAGCCTTTCTGAAATGGCCCAAATCAAGTTCCTCCCATTTCATAAAATTAAAATATCATTCACTGTTTCACTAAAAATCTTGAAGAAGTTCGCAATAGCATATGTAAAAAAGGCAAATGGTCATAGTTTTATAGGTATTTTTTTTAACTTTAAAAAGGTAAGTTAATTGTTTCCATTCCATCAAGCAATTTGGGATGGGTTGGTGGAAGTGCTAGAGCAAGCGAGTCGCCTTTTGCCACCTTGATGGGCTGAACTTGAATTGTTCCATCCCAAGTGACAAATACAGACATTCTCAGGTTGTTTGCAGAAACAATGAAATGAAATAATACAATAAAATAACAAAGAGGAGAAAATTTTCCATTTAATTTTATCGGTAATTTATTTCAATTTTAAAACATAAAAAATTAGCTAATTTTCTTTTATCAAGATGTTTGGTAGAACAAATTCATTGGATGAAATTGTAAATATTCAGCTTCAATTTATTTATTTTAAAAAGGAGATATCAATAATTAAATAAATATTTATCTTTATTTTAAAAAATGAATTATTGCAGTAGTCAAGTTGTTCAAGTAAAGCAATTCGATATACAGTGATGAGAATTTCGGTCCAACAAAAATGGAAGGGTCTAACTTGGGAATACCAGGAAAAAGGGCCTGATTTGGAAATTTAACAAGGGTCTGATTTGGATAATTTCTTTATATTACAAGTGTGGTGGGAAACAAAGTCCAATTGGTGTTATGGAGAAAGAAGGAAAATGCTAAATTTAGGAAAAAAAAATGAAATTTAAATATGGCACTAGGCAAGTATAGGTCATTCTAGTAGAGATGCACACGCAAAAATAGAATCATGAAACAAGTTTAAATTACTGATGGAATGATAGATCGACGAAGATACGAAGCAATCGTCATGAAAATGAAGTGGGGTTTGAAAGGTTCACTTCACCAAGTTTATTTATTAGTATCATCCCCAGTAGACCCAATGGTGGAATCAGATAAGTTCAAATAGTCAGAATAAATGATCTAACTTATCATATTTTCAAACTTAGGATGATTGAGTTAAATTTACCATGATTTTACACATCTACCATGTTCTCTGTTCTTTCTACTTTAATGTAATGACAGCCAGTCTCAAACACTGTTCTCGGAAGATGAGTAAGGAAAATGGAGGTGACCAAATCTAATGTTGTTGTGGCACGAAAAACATAAATAGGAACTGTAAAATTTAGCCTCCACAATGCATTACTGAAAAGACTAAGATGCTTTAGAAAAGAATTGGCAAATGGGCAAAGTGACAGGTCAAAACAAATTTGATGCCAATATGACAACTTTCTATTTTACATAAAACCAAAGCTCAAATCTAATAAATGGAAAATAACAAAAATGATTACCTGGTCAAGATTAGACAGACTGTTTGGATCTTTGCTAAGAGTTTCATAGTATACCCTTAGGGTATCTCCAGCAGCAGTTTGTCGTAATTTCATCAAATCAACAACATATAAAGCACTGTTGGAACATCATTGATCAAAGAAAAAAAGAATAAGTATACCCTTAACAACAGGATTCATTGGCAAAGGCCAAAAAAAATTACTTTACCTAATATGATAAGGTTTTCCACGTAAATGGTCCCTCCAAAAACCCTTGACAACAGAATTTTAAAAAATAAAAAGTTAGATGTTGTGCATCCCTAATAAAATAATCTAGCAAGAAAACTGTTTGAGATATAAACAGCTAGGCAAATAAAATAAAAGGACGAACTTGTCTCCAGAAGCGATAGCCATCCATCTCTTTGTTATTGTCACAAAACGGTGTATATGCAAGAGGTCTTCCTTTTAGATCCATGTCATAGAGATCTCCCATATCTGCTCTTACAACTTGATCTGCATCAACAAAAATTACCTGGATGGAAATACCACAGGAAGATGCAGTTAACTTAGAATGGGATTATTCCCTATGAATATAGCCACAACTTGAGTCAATATTGTAGATACCAGCACTTGTATAAGTACCTTTTTAAGTGAAAGTGGAAAAATAACATCAAGAAATAAGATTTTGTAAGCCCAGATAATCCGTTGCTTCTCTTTCTGTTTATGCAGCCATGTTGGCCACTTGTACGTGATGAGTTCATATTGGAACCCATACTCTTGAGCCATGTGAGGTATGACATCCTGTATAGAAATGATATTAATTATCAGTATAGAACATTCAATTATGCAAGGCTCTATAAAGTCAGAAGGGTAGAAGTTAGATAAAAGGAAACAAAAACAAAAAAAAAGAAAAAAGAAAAAAGAAAACAGTACAAACATACCTTAAATTGAGGAGAAAGATAGTTTTTAATAAACCAAAATTTTACTGGTCTCTGAGTGTTCTTGAGAACACTCAATATCATAATCTTCAGGAAGCGCTCATACCTACAAAAAGGTGATATTTTTAGGCTACTATAATAGATTCTTTTATCTCAAGTAACTAGCAAAACTTCTTCCAAATAGAAGGGAATTGCCAAAGGGTAAGAAATGTAACATTGCTAATCTATATCGACCTTATGCAGCTTGGCATGGACCACTGACAAACAAGTCTTTAGATGCTAAGTGAAAGTAACAAAAAAGAGAGATCATTTACATTCAGAAAGAATTTTCTAATAACAAAGAGGCAAAGTATACTTCAGAAAGAAATATTTGCTTAAAGCTCTTTGATGGCACTCAATAATCACACAATCTAGTTGTTACAAAAGAAAGTAGAACAAGCACTAGGAAAGACAGAAATTGCAATAGCCAAATAGGAAGTATACTAGTAACAAAGGTTTAAAAATCTCATTCTGAGACAAGACTTCAGTCCCCAGCTGGACGAAACAGTTGTGTGCCATTTTGGCATAATGTTTCAGTCCTTATCTGGATAGAAAGTTGCATGCCGAAGAAGGGTTTAAGGTATTGTGTGGAGGAAGTATCACAAGAATGGGAAGGAACTCATCATGGCGATGCAGTCGCAAGAAAGAAGGGTTTCAAGTAGCATGTTAAGGACGAATTGCAAGAAAGAACCACAAGGAAATAATCATGTCATGTCATGCATGCCAGTAGTCCTCTAATACATAGTTATTTATTTCAGAAAAGGCATAAATTAACTTGTGTGGCAAAATCACATGCACGTGTGTCAAACATTCAGAAGTTAATTAAACGCAAGCTCCATTTTGAATAGATCCTTTGCTAATGATTCTTGATGGATAACCAATGGATTTTGAGTCCAGTTAGTTATAATTAAGATTGAATCTGTGACATGTCAACAACAATAAATGATACCATAATTATTAATGAGATGTCAATAACATAGAAAAAATTAGAGAATCTAAAGAATACTAGCATGCACGGATTTGTGGTTTTCAAATATTTTAGTTTAGTTCATTAAAACAATCAAACCAAATACTAAATTTGGCAATTAAACTTGAAACGATAACGATTAAGGCAGTCTTTTAAAGTTTCTTCCATGATCAACATCGATTATTTTAATAATAAACTCAATCTACATGGAAGCATGGAAACAATATCTCATAAACACAGTAGAGAGCTGATATCAAAAGATGTGTTTTAGAAAAGAAAGAAACTAGCAGGAACATTAAGGAGTAGCTAAAATCTGCAAGAGCAACTGACAGACTATAATAGTAAGACAAAGTTTGACAAAACATTTTTCTTTTCAACGATAATGGAACAACAGAGGCATTACTCACAGATGTCCTGAAGCAACTGAGAATATATTGATTGTTTCTCCTTGTCTTCCACCATTCTTGTGATCCTGAGAAAATTCAAGGGTTTTGAACTTATTGCTTATTACTTAGATGGTGGAAATAGAATTTATACTAAAACCAGTGAACCTCCACGAAGCCACAGGCTTAAAAGAAAGTATCAGGTAGAGGAGATACATTAAAAAAAAATAGAGAAACAATGATCATGAAGCATCATCTCTGCAGATTTAAATTGTTGGGCATTGCCTATATTGATGGTTGAACAAAGACATGAAACGGTACTCATTCAAAAAGTTAAATTTATCCAGTAATGACATCATTTGAGGAAACTCTTAAGATTAGCAGTAGGAGACTAGGTTTTCATTTTATCTTCATTTATAATTCTTTATATGAGTGTGCAACTCAAATAGGTTCATTGACTTAAGAAGCTCAGTGAAGCTCAAAAAGACAAAAGAGACCAGCACGTATTGATAAAGTTGAGCTTCACAAATACTGTCTGACCTCAGCTGACATGGATATAGGGTTAATATCTCAATAGATTGAGCTTTTCTAAAAGCCTGTTGAAACGATTGAAAAACACAAAAACATAAATGCCTCTATCTTCAATGAGCACTTCCAAATGCCAAGGAATCCTCTCCCTCACAGAAGCATAATGCTCTGCCTAATCCAAAGCGCGGATGAAGAACGGAAATGAATCAACAGTGGAAAACTATCCTCAGGGGAAGGGGAAGGGGAAGGGGAAGGAAGGGGAAGACGAAGGAAAACAGATAAAAGAAGGAAACAAAAAAAGGAGGGAAAGAAATCCTTCCGGAGAGGAGACCGCGGGAAGGAAGAAACCGAAGAGGGAGATGATCGGTGTTGAGGTTGGGGCTTTTCTACCGGACACTGGCTGCAGATTATCTCATTCTACTCGCCCTGCCACTCGCCCGAAGGCCGATGAAGTAAAGCCTTGGGGTCAGCCTCCAAGGAGACCCGTGGAATGCGCATGCCCGGTCTTCCGAGCGTCTTCATCATCTTCCACGGCAGTACTGATCTCCTGCAGCATGCCACGACCAGCTTCCATGCTCCTCTGGTGCACTCCCTGACTCCGACTCCAAGAGCGATCAATTTTCTGGCCGCTACGATGTAGATGTGTAGGCACACAGCCAAAGCCCTGACGAAGACAACGAGCAAAGCCACGCACACACAGACGAAGTAGGGGAGCAAGACCAGCCCAAGGATTAGGTCGACGACCATTGCCAACTGGATCAGGCCAAGCAAGGTGGCAACGACCAGGCTGACTCTGGAGATGGGGAAGTTGGCTTGGTGTTGCAGGCAAAGTGCTCCGGCGAGAAGTCCAAGGAGAAGGCAAGGGAGATCTTGAGGTTGCACGCAGCGACATGGAGGAGATTGTCTCATCTCTCGCTTTTGTCCAATTTCGAGGGGATGAAAAAAGGGATAAAGATAATAAACGATTTGAAATCCGTCCATTAGTTTCTTTTTATATATGTAAACACGAGAAAGGATCTCGACTCTCGTGCAGTCCATCCTTTTTCTAATCCACTCTTCGGAGTAAACAAGCCATAAATGCCTCCTCTGAGGGAGATGAAGGTCCGCCTTCTCTGCCTGTATAATGATACAAGAAGAAACATTATTTCATATTACAAAAGTTTGCAAGTGTCTCTTCTTTCTTACTCTATGATGATGAAGCTAAAGAACATCTAGTGTTTTTGTATTCTGGACTTTCCTGCAAACTATATTCATACAAAGAAATTTGCTGACTCTTACAATGAGTCAAGAGGATGTGCTACATCTGATCACCACTGACCTCTGGCAACCTGTCTATTCTCGACTGCAACCTAGGTGGTTTCTCCTCCTTAAGTTCTTTGCTCCAACGACCCCTCTCCCTGTGCCATAACCAATATATTTTCTCTTGTGCCTTGCTTGTCCCTGTTCCTTCCTCAGTTCAGCACAATCTCTTCTTTAGCTACCAATTCATTCCTATTCATCTGCTCCTAAGCCTGCACATGAGCAGTACAAGGTAGTTAACTAATTTTAACTTAGTCTTGGTCATCCTCATCTTCTTTCTTAGCAGCCAAACTAAGATGACTTTTCTTGCATCGCAACAGCCTCTTCTTGTTGTTGATCCTCCACTAGCATCATGCCAATCCTCATTAGCTACTATCCAAATCTAAAAGTACATTATACCCCACTTCATCTTATTCTACTGATTTATTGTAATACTTTGGAAATCATCTATATTCTATTTATGTATTGGATGCGCACTGTCATCTAATCCAGTCAAGAGCTGAACAATAAGTTACCTTCATGCACTCTTTTTCTTTTGAAGGAAACATTTTTGTTCTCAGTTTGCTATTCTTGCAAAGATTTGAGTTGTGATATCCAATTTTTCTCCAAAACCCTCAGGTACTTTACTTTTTTCTCTTTCTTAAATCTATTTTATTGTATCTATCTTTGTTCTGATTTTACTTCATCTGTGTTCTGATTTTACTTTCTCTTTGTCAATGTACTTAACCTGAGATTGAAGGGATGACATCGGTGTGCTCCACTAAAGTTTAATTTCACTGACACGAGAATATTATGTTTTTTAAATTTCACTATGGACATGCATTAATCTACATTATCTAGTTTATGAAACAAACAGGAGAAACGTAGAATCTATGCTACAACTTAAGGAGAATTTAAGGTATTCCAATTGTAAGGTTATTGATGTAATGGGTTTAGTTTCAGATTTAATGTTTTAGATTTAGGGTTTTACCATGCGTCCTATAAATACAAGATAAATCAATAAGTTTTTCTTATCAAGACATGGTAATATAATAAATTTTCTCTAGAATTAACACATTCTAGTAAAATTAATTTGGTAACCACTTATCCCTAAAATTTAAGCTAATAGCAAAAGTTAATTCAATACTTCTATGTTCTTAACACGATCACACTATACAGATGCTTGCTTTGGGATATGGCCAGAAATTTTGCCATGGACAAGCAAAAAATAAATGGGGAAAGGTCTTAATAAGTCATCCTAAAACTCTAATGTTGGTATGCCAACTATATCTATGTCCCTAGATAATATTTATCAGATAAACATTGTATCTTAAATCCAGCTAGGGTCAAGGTTTTGCAAGTGAGAGTGAATAGGAATTTAGTCAAACATAAAATTATATTCTCTATGGTTCATAAGGCTTAAGCCTTTATAGCTTCTAAATTCAGATAAGTATTTTGGAAATATAGTTCTTTCTTCCAAACTCTTCTTTCTCATTTTCACCACTTCTCTTATTTCCCCTCTTCCACTGGTTCCTACTACTCTGCACCAATAACTGGCACAATTGTATGGTAATTGTATGAATTGCAAAAATACTTTCAATCAACCAAAATAGCATATAAAATGACAGGCATAGATGCTTTTCTGTACAGCCATTAAATATTACTTGGTACATCATACTTCATTCTTGTGATTAGAGCCTTAAGAGGTGAGTTAATAACAAGCAGTGGTGTGAAAGAAAGTGACGGAAGACTTTAGAATAAAAAAGACTTCATAATATCATTTCAGTTTACCTAAGATATTTGGAAGGGAAAGGACAGGTGTATCAAGAAAGAAAGGCTTGTTACAACTTACAACTTCGTATTGTGGTTGTTTGCAAGGCACAACCCAATTAATTGCCTTGCCCAACCAAATGCTAAGAAATGCAATCAATTTATTACTGCAGTGATGGGCACTATACCAAAGAGAAAACATGGAGATAAAAATTTATAAAATGTTGAGATACATGGTGTTGATGCTCAAGTGCGTCAAGCTTGGGTACGAAAATATCTACCAGAATTTACTGAGAAATTAGTATAAGATCTAGCAAATAATTAACAGCATAAATGCCATGAAAAGTGAGACTCTAGTATGCTGCATTGAACAATCCTCAAGCCAGATACAATACAACATCAGGAAAACCAAGAAAACTTGGCAAGAAAACAGTTGTAACCTGTAACTAAGAGAAACTTTGTAGAAAATATAACTTACAGGTCTAATCTCGTCCTTCCTCCTTGGTAATCCACCACTGCCAATAAATCCAGTTGCCCATTTTAATATATTTGCATTCCATTTATTTTCATCATCCTGCAGATATGACAAAAGAAATGAATAGTAATAATGTCCATTGTTCAAGAAGGAACTTGAGGTTGCTTAAGAAACCAAATACTTTTCTCTTCTGTTCCATGTGATCATCAGAAGCACTCAAAAGCTCCTCGTGCTCCTTCCCTCTTTTCTTAGCTACCCCCAAGTGTACGACTTTACCCCTCAAATCATTTATTGTAATAAGTAGTGCAGATGAGTTTTCATCTCCATTTTCTTTCAGCACATATAGGTCTGCACTTCGACCAGGAGCAAGCTGTAGATACCATACCCCAGGAGAAACTTTCATTTGCCAGTACCCTAAGTTGGCCATAACGAGTGTATCTACTAAGTGGGGCACTCTCTTGGTACCAAGTATCAACTGAAGCCCTCGAGGTGGATCATGGTCCTTTTCAGAGCAATGGCCTACAACAAAATCAATTATATTTTACCTTGATACCCATAAATAACTAATGAGAGGCTGAAAAAATTTTTACCCGTCAGAATGAGAGCTTCAAGTTCAAACACAGCCTGTAATGTCCTCAAATCACCCAAGTTTTCAAGCAGAATATTGTCCAAGTCATGACTAAGGAAAATGAACAGATGATATATCAGATAAAATATGAAGTGGCAATATATGATCATGCGGATTAGTAAAGATCAAAAGGTATAGAAAGCTCCTAAAGATTTTTGCAAGCAAGCAACGTACATGGCAACAACTGGCTCAACAAGCCATGGCTCAGGAACATCAAGGTTCATTGTGAGGGTTTTCGACATCGGCATATTAGAAAAGAATGCTTTGGGGCCATTTACTGAATAATCAGTGGCACTAAAATCATCGAATGAAGGGACTACAAACCGATAGTAGTTCTTCAAAGGGATGTCTGCAAGAGAACTCTGCAATATCATAAAAGTGATGCATTTAATGTTCAGTATGTAAAATTTATACACATTTCACAAAAGTCCAACTAATTAGTATTTACACCAAATTCATTCATATAATATAGTCTATATCAAGGTCTAAAATATTGTTCCATGTTTGAATTTCCAATAGGTGAGACAGTAGAATGTTTGGCATGGTGTAGTTTCAAGTTTCAGCACGCTTTCAAAGTGTAACACTTAAAATGAGTTTTAATCTTACAATTTATTCTACTCAGCTTGTTTGCCTCCAAATGTAAACTATAGCAATAAAAAAGTTAATTAAATTAAATTCCTAGGGCAAAAGGTCACAAAAATATAACAAACTTCTCGACTAATAGTTATGCTTGCAATCAGGACATATATTCTTTTAGCATCCTAGTGAGACCACAACCTTATAATTTTTAAAAACTCAAAGTAAATAATACTCCTACGACATCTGGTATTGGAACAATTTTCTCAACATGTGCATAAATATACCTCAGTTAACTACCGAAAGTTGATTTAACTCGAAGCATATTGATATATCTTGGTTTTTTTGGCTCTAATGTCATTTCTTTTGGTGTTGTTAATGGTGCATTTGATGCTTGGCTTCTTCCTTTACACTCTCTGCTTATAGCATTTCATTTCCTCAATCAGCAGGCGGATTCAAAAGACAGTCATGTGAATCCCTTTGTTTCACATAAAATAATTTCTGAATTTCTAAATGTTTGGTGCAATTGAAAATCATGGTCAACAGAAAAATTCCTTTTGCTCAATGGAAAATATAGACTTAGTTTTGAGGAAAATGACTTCCTCTAGAAAGAACAGGAGTTATTTTACTGAAATATAAGCATTCGAAGATCAAAAAAATATTTTCTTGGAAAATATTTTCTGAGAAACATAGTCACCAATCTTAGTATGTTCATGACTGTACAAACTGAGAGACCCTTTTTTGGTCAGTTGTCAACACAAACAACATACTTACATTTACCCTGTAGCACTGTATCAGTATTGATATTTGATCAGAAACAGAAATGACACATTTGGATTGTGCACACCGATACAATTGACTCTTTAATCAATTATTTATAAACACAAAGCTACCCCTTAGCTAGATAAACATAGATATTTTGGATCAAATTAGTAATAAAACCTAATATAGGACATTTTAATAATTCTATAAGAGACTCAACTAGCAAGTTGATCAAGACAAATAAAATGAGGGCAACATTTGATTGTCTCCTCCCCTTCTTTTCCTGATATAATGAGTCAATTTTTGTGTTTAGTACTGACAAAGTTGGATCCTACTACACATTGGTAGACATTGCATTCCTATTGCTGTACAAGTTGTTTACCTGAAATTATGGTAAAATATATCTGGCTAGTACTTCTAAATAAAGGCAAATAAAAAAAGTATTAATCAGCAATTAATAAGCTTGTGTGCTGAAGTAAATGAAAATAATTCCTCCAGTTAAAAAGTTTATTCTGAAATTCAGACACTTGAATATCATATAACACAACATAAAGGCCATAAACTTACAATTGGATTTAGAATTATTCTCATGCTTGGTCGAACACATTTCCACAGTACACGTAGAAGCGGAGTAAGTTTCTGTCCTGAGGGACTTAGAGGATCAATAACTGCATCTATATGTATGCTGGAATTTCCATTGTTCAGATTGACAGCACTGGAAAATAAACTAAAATCAGGAAAATCGATACCTAAGCAAAAAATAAATAATTAAATCACCCCACCACTGACTTATGACCTTTAGGTTTTCAATCTAATTTCTACAGGAAAATGGTAATGAAATTAATTGAAAATACGAGCAATTTCAACAACTTGTCATTGACTTTACAGGAATCAGAGAATAAATAAACCATAGTAACCTCTCTTCCTAAATTGATTGTTAAATTCCATTGCAAGTATGTATATGAGGTTTGCATTCACATTCAGAATATTTAAAGACAGCACATTGATTAATTCTTGCATTTTGTAATTACAGTCGACAATCTAGCTGCCATTCTGCTGCCAGAAAATAGATTCATATTTCCATTCTCAAATTAACTCCAGCTTACCTGTATTATGGTTAAATGTATTATTGCTCAGCCTTGTAATTTCACTCGAAAGCATAACACTTAAACATAATAAATTATAATATAATTGACTGGTGACTAATGAAAAGTGTTGCTTTAACACTCTGAAACAATATCAACTCTTGTACGGCTTGCCACAACAATAGTAAATTGTCATACTAAGTGACTCCATAAACAAATGAGGAATCTGATCTTCGTACGAGGTGTTAGTGATATTTTTGTACATACAAAAAATCCAAGTGACATGATAGAGAACTTTAATGAATTTATTTAGTTCTTGGAAAGTTGAATACTTCCACTATATAAATAGTAATTTGATTATCACAATATGCAGTTCATTGAGTAATCCCGATCCACATCATCTCACAAGCAGTATGTTACCATCTTTATATTTGGTGTAATCACTAGAGGAGATAACTTAGAGTTTGATGATAATATGATTTCCCCTAAAACTTTGTTGACATACCTAGCTTCCAAATATGCATATACAAATATACATAACAGGTGATGCCTTTTATGTGATTGTACATCAAGACAAAATCATCAACATAAACCTACCTTATTCCGACTCAACTATGAGTCGCTGGCACTAGTGTGGTTCTAAGTATTCAATAGGAATATTTCTAAAGATTTTTGCACTCAATCAATTGAGATGTTGAGTATCCACTCAGAGAATCATGGTGGGAATGTAGGTGTCCAATATAGGTGTGCAAGGGGTACAGGAAGAGTCCAAGTTGTATGTAAAAAGGAAGGTGTGTTGTTAATTGATTATGCATGTAAAATATAACACAAAACATAATGCTCATAAGGTAACTAACTGCCCATATTTAATTTAACAATGATAAAGGACATATAGGACACTTGTTCCATGCGGGTAATATGTTCTAGCCTGTATTGCTGATTGGTTCAACTTATTGTTCCATTGTCACCAAAAGGACAGTATAAATAGTTCTTGAGAGTTGAGTTGAGAGAAACCCTAGACCCTAGTGACCATCCCCTCCTCTTTTTACATCTCTGCAGTTTATTTGTTTCATCTGTCCAAAACTGCCATGGTATTGATCTCTTTGAGCAGCATGTTTTTTCTTCTATTTCTCCTTTTTATATCTTTTGACAGATCATGTAGACGTCCACCCATCTCAACAATTGTGCTAGATCATACCTACTGTACAGAGTACAGACAGATTAAACCAAGAAAATGGTCCTGCTTATTGAGGTGCCTTTAGAGTATCCAAATTTAAGCAAGTACATTGTTTATCAATGTGAATAAACATCATATGGTCAAAATTTGTAGATTTATGTTTGTTATTGTATTTATCTTTAAAAGAATAGTTAATCTGCTTATTAGTTATTTCTATGCCATTATTGTTCGTGTGATGAATTGATCCAGTAATGTTTGGATCAATTTTGCCGTTTCAAAGATCTTTTATGAATATTAGAACCTAGTTTTGCATTTTGTAGACAAAATGATCTAACATGCTCTCCTTAATTGTCTAACTCATATACTTTTCACAAAACTTAGTAGATTTATATTAAAAAATATTAGATAGTCACGTTTTTTATCACTGGTTTTTACCAGTGTTTTGGTATGTTGGTTTTTGTATTGGTACAAGCGGATCATCCAACAGTTCGCATTTCAACTGGTTGAACTGTCCAGTCAATCTAGTTTTAAAATATTCATGCTGGTCAAGAAATATATCAGAATAGGAAGCATACTGGCAAATGAAACCTTAATTAACTGTAACAAATCAAGAAAAAGAGCTAAATTTATCAACCGCGGCTCACCTATGTACTAAAGAATTGCATTGAAGATAAAATAATGAAAACACATACCTGTATTTTGCATTCAAAATTTCAAAGCGTGCTCTCTCAGAACTCTGCTCGCGTGTAGACAGTGAGGAGGAAACTAACATGATGAGATCACTATAAAATTTACTGTAAGGAAAAAAGAATTAATCAAGATAAAGAAGACTAAATGAATTCAAAGAATTATCTCTGGATGACAATAAAATAAATAAATGAAACAATAATAGGATGCAATGAGACTCAGCAGTTTAGGTTCGACCAACTATTAGAGCACAGAACATTGAAAATAAATATATAAATAAATGTAAACACCAATTTGAAATCCAAGTAAAAGAAACACATTGAAAAGAAAATTTGAACAAATATAAATTTGGGAGCATGCACACATGATATAACCCTCAATTTGTTGGCAAAAAAAATCATTTGATCAACAAACACACTCGGACACACACATGATTAAAAGCTACTAAATCCGCATAATGAGTTTAAGCTCCTACAGAATAACTATAAAGGATAGCAAATTTACCTTGTTAGGTAATCAGGGTCAATATCCACCCATTCCACTTTCTCAATAATTTCATAGATGTATTTAATTCTTCTCTCAAATTCTACAGACTCTAGAAGGCTCAAGTCGTCACTCAGAAAGAGGCTCCCTTCTTTAAGAATAAATATCTAAAACATAAGATTTAGTAAGAATGATTTAGAAGGATTAATGCATAAAAATTAAGAATCAATATAGCTCACCCTTCCATTTGTAATCACAGCATTAGAACCATACTGAAGACCTAATTGCCCACACAAAATACCTGAGACCTGAATATTTTAAGTAAATCAGGATACACCAGCAAAAATTCAGATAAACACAAAAGGATAAAAAGCAACAATTTCATTCAATAGCAATTCGAGCCCTGTGAGCCCAACTTTATCCAATAAGAAAACAGAAAAATATTTAGCTTAAACTTGAATCTATCTTCCAAGCCTAATTGTCGACAGGAAGTGCATCACATGCACACTGAATGCAAGTCACGTGCTCTATTACATAGCCATTGCATCAATATAAGATCTTGATTGAAAATATAGGTTCATAGCCACCACACCACTGAAACAAACAACCCAAGATAATACAAGGTATGGAAAATCAAGCCCGTGTCAAAATGAATGCAAAACAATAGATGTAAGCAAGCTTTATGTTAAAATTGATGAAGGCTTCTACTACTGTTAGTACTACAGCAAAAATAAATATTATCTAGTTCCTCTAAATATTCTTTCCCTGGCAAATGATTGAAGAACAATAATAAAAAAATATGTTCATTAGTCTGAGTATTCAGGTCAGAACAACCCCAACACTTGTTGGGTTTGCTACTTGTTGGCATTGACCCATTCCAAGTGTTGGTCAGTGGGGGAAACAATATTTTTTGCTCATGTTGAGCTGCATGGAACAGTTTTTCTAAACCACCATCAAATTTGTAAGGCAACAACAAACATGAAGCATATAGCATATGCCTGCCAGTCTTATATAACAATAAGATGTGGAACTATATTAGGTCTAATAAAAGATTCAACAAATCAATAAAGATCAACAATGCTCAACTGAAGCTCCTTACAGTACCTTTTCTTGATGCTTGTGGTGTGGTGTATTCCCTTTTTAGACACTCAAATTAGGAAATACCACTTTGTTAGTTTAAAAATATAATGGAGTTCAATCTTTTTTTTTTTTAAAAAAAAAACTATGTGCCAGTTTGGAGAGCTGGACTTGCTTTTCAGAATGCAGAAGAGGAAACTTGTATATTTCTTTCCAAATTCATCTTTAGGGTTATACATTAAACATCTAATGCAATAGATATATTATGCTCATGATACAAACTTTGCAATAATAAGTGCTGTCCATATATTAAACATAACATTATCCAAGAATTATGGAACAAAAACATCCTTTTCCATGCAATTTCTGAAATTGCAGTACGAAGTTATCTACTTATCTTCAGAAACATAAATCTCAACACTTGTTTAAAATTCAAACCATGTTTGGAATAGGGAAACCTAAAATAAATTTCCTTCTAATAAACCAATAGGCCATGTGAGACTATTTTATTCTAACATTACCTACTCAGGATGGAGCATACATACTGATCGTGCCAAGATTGTCAAAATAGAAGAACAAGTCCACTGACTTGATGAAGATATCAACAATTTCTTCTTGAGAAGAGTAGAATAAATCCCTCACAACACTACTTGAATTTAAGATGGCACAGAATTTGAAGTCTATAAATAGAGATGGAAGTTTTTGAATGGATTACATATGAAAGAGAAATTAGAGTTTTAACCGACTCTAAAAGATATAAGAGAAGAACTATATATTGGGAAACAGAGTAAATTCACTACAAAAAAATTGAGAAGAAAAGAAAAGAGTAAATTCTGGTTAAATCTACTCGGAAGAAAAGAAAAAAAGATGTTGAAATACAGGACACAAAACAAACTGGTCACTGTATGAAGTAATCAATTCAAGGATTAAATAGTGCTAAGGTAGAGAAGAGGAAGAAGAAAAAGAGACAATGGAACTGTAAAAGGTGGATGGGAGTTCGTGATCGACTACCCATGAGTTCTCTCTCAAAGGAGAAACAAAGAAGAATGTCATGAGAAGAACAGAATGTAAAACATAGAACTTTGGCAAGTTGGCAGGAAAAGAGCAATTGAATATCTAGGCTACGATTACTTGGATGGAAAATGGAGAGAAAGTGAAAAGATGTACAATATGATGGAGCAATTGAATATTTAGGCTATGTTGCAGTTGTCTAAGTTGATTCCACGTGTCAGTCAACTAATAAAACAAAAAAATTTGCTTGTGCACAGAACGAGATGGTTATTCATGTATATAAACCCCCAACATATTGAGTGATAGTGAACTATAAATGTGCTTGTTGAAGACCAGAATAACTAAAAAAGTATCGATAATGAACTACAAACAACATAATGGCAAGTAGTTATGAACAATTTTCCTATTAAAGAAAACTATGATTGATTTGTTAGCTAGCCAAATCTAATGTAACAATACCTTCTCGTTCTGCATCTTTGTTTCAGCCACTGAAAAGTCTGACAATGTTGCATTGTAGTGATCGAAAGGAAAACCAAATTTTTCAGCTAATTCATGAACCGTATCAGAAAATATGCCAAAATTTTCAGAATCCAGCAAAGGCACTGTCATATATCTGCTCTCGTAGAATGAGCACAGTTCTTCTAAAAATTCTAAGACTTTTGCCTTGTAGCTAGAACAACAAAGCTATCTGTCAGAATTAGAAAAACACGCCACTATGCAATTGCACATATCAATGTACTCAAGGGAAAAACATATAAAATTGAGGATATAGGACAGACCTATACAAGGATATAGTTGTGTCAAAGATTTTCATAAAAAGAGAAGCAGGTGAATAAGTAGACTCGGCTCCATAAAGCAATATGCCAACCCGGGCCCTTTTAGATCCTTCCATCTGTAAGAATAAAGTGAGGACTAAACAAGTTTATAATTACATATTTACATCTGGGGCTGCAGGTCATAGTAAATAAGAGGAGTCATGACCAAGTATTTTATCCCTTCATGCAGCAATTCCATCCCAGTTCTTGATGTAATGCTAACGGCAAGAAGATGTGTCACTGGTTTCAAATCATCCATAGCTGCAAATTAAATCAGATAATACTTGTTAACTAGTGGATAGAAGCTAAAAAAACACAAAATATCCAATGAAAGTATACATCCATGGGAGTGCAAGTAGTTCATGTCTTCAAGCATTCCTTTTGTCCCAGCATATGATGAGAATAGTGAAGTAAACCTTTTCTGACCCTTAGCTTCGTTTAGTATCTAAATTTCACAGTTACAACTTCAAACCAAGTATTTGGGAAAGGTAAAACAATACAAAACAGCTTTTAAAAAAGAATACAATACCTGTAAATTATAGCGTTGGTAAGCATTCTCCGAGAGAAATTTCTCCAAGACATCCGTTTTTGAGTTAATATGCCCATAATAGACTTGTTCTTGAATTCTGGGGAGTTCTTCATTCATAGCATTTATAGAAGCTTCCTACATGTATATAAAGATTCAGAAAAATCATGAGAATTAGTTTCATATAGCAAAAAAAATCCAAAGATGAGGCATTGAAGACATTTATTGTTCCCAAAAAATTCTCAGTGAGCACCTCCCACAATCGTCCTTCATTCCTCATCCTATTGTTAGTATGTGTTTCCTTTCCGATTAGATCTCATCTTATAGCCCTTCTTCCTTTCCTCTTCCTTTCCAATTGGTACTACCTAGCCCTACATGTCCTGCTCCGGCATGAGTGACAAAGGAAATTTTGGTGGTCTTGTTCTGTGTTTCAGTCAATCGTGTTGTGCAACAACTTAAAATTCCAATCCATGGATAGCCATTTTGAGGCAAGACTATGGAAACAAGGTAAACACACCCAGCAGATTCCCTCCCCCTCTCTTCACCTCATCACTCCTCTCCATCTCCACCCTCTCCTCTCCTCTCCTCTCCTTTACCCTCCAGCAAGCAAAAATATCCTAAGCCTTGCTCAAAAGAACCCAGTTTTTATTTTAGTATGATTTGAGAATTCAGCATGGCCAATTGCATAGAAATAGCTCAAGCATTGTATGCTATGTAGCTTATGTTACAAACATCAGAAGCCATGCTAATTTAGCCAGAAACTCTTAACTAGTGAAATCTTCGGAGGATATTCTCTTACCTCTACAGCATATTAAAATAATTGAACTTAGTCAAACCAACCAATGTATATAAACAGAACCCAGTGGAAAGAACTGTCCAAGTACAAAAATTTAGCTTAAGCTTTTTATTTTTTATAATGATAAAAGCATAAAGCCGTCAAGATGAATTTTCACTGAACCAACAAGTACAATATCATGATCATCATACCAAGAACTACAGACAAGCTAAGTAAATAGTATCCTAAATTTTTAAGTTGCAAAACAATCATAAAGTTCTACCTTCAACTGATGCATATTGAAATAACTGTCATATCATTCAATTCACGAGAAGATTGTCGGGGTGATATGATGACTAACCTCACTGACTTCGTCATGTACGAGGCCATTCATCAAAAAGCAGCATTCAAGGCTAGACAAACCCAGTTTGAGAACAAAATTAGAGCTCCCTTCAGCCTCATCCTTATGAGTCGACTCCTTTTCAAGCTTTAATAATACATCCTGAGGAGACTTTGTCCTTGATCTGCAGAGACAAGGTGCATATCAGATGCAGCTAACAACCATAAAAGTTAGAGATACTGATTTCTGTGAGAAATAACAAAGTCACTGTACATGAGAGTTTCAACAAATGCCCCTTCAACATCATGCACTTCAACAGTTTTTTCACCCAAAACATCCTCGTCCTGCCAAAACCTACCGACCTATTTAAAAGGAAAAAAAAAGGGGGAAATGTCAACTTAGTGTACAATCATAAAGAACAACTACTACTGTAGATGAACAAATCAATCTTCCACGTTTATAAATTGGAAGTTCCTATTCACATAACACACATCATTAACAGCAGAGCAACTTACCATAAAATCAACAGAAGCAAACAGGGCATACAGAATTAAAGATATTAGATGCCTGATTCAAATTATGTATCTACTTACTCCAAAATTTAATGTTGATGATTTTATCAATTAAAAAAGAGGTACATTGTGGTCCAAGAAAGCCCGTATTATAACCATTGGATGGTAGCTTTGAGAACTCTATTTGAGTTACATTGTGGTCCAAGAAAGCTAACTGATTATGCTATTGAGGTCATCTTCAGGTCCAGGGAAACTCTAATATAGATTGAGTAGATTCTCTTACAAATGTACGATGTACATCTAGCTATCACATTCTCATGAACGTAACCTTATTCTTGGAAGAGTAAGTAGCAAGATTGCGTGTCTGGCCAGAATACAAATACATGACCTTAGTAGCATGTGAACTCATTTGGGTTAAGATTCTAATGACTGAACTAGAACATGCTCCTTCATATTGTGACAATCAAGTTATAATGTGTATACCTCAAATCCCATGTTGCAAGAGAGGATAATACATATAAAGATTGGTTCCCTTGACGGACTAAAAGTTCAATCTAAAGATTATCACTTTGATAGTTCCACCGATCGGTTAGAAAATTTGCTGACCACATTATTAAGAGAGTCTAGAATATTTATAAAAACAAGGTAGTTATTCGGACTAATTTGAAGGAGTGTTATGGGCAAAGGAAGTGTAAATATGTGAAGTATCAAGGACCCATTTGTAATGTTCACCTTTTGTCATAATACATATATAAAGATAGAGGAGGCTACCTAGGGCAACTATGAGGAATATTCACTTCCTCCAACCCAAACCCAACCCCAACCCCACTCCCCTCCTACCCTTGAACCCCAGCTGTTTAACAATCTGCAAGATTTCGGAAGCGAAGTTAAATAAGAATAAAGCTCCAGCAGATAGTGTAAAGAACAACAGGAAGTTTGAATGGTTGCAATGATTGATGCAATTGCAATGGTTCAACAAGCACAAGAATATAAGATTTTATCATCCTAATTAAAGCAACTTAAGATATGGCATTATAAATATAAAAATTGATTTCAATGGCCAATCATTTCAACCATGATATGAATAATATTTGGGGTATGAACAAGGGTTTCACCTAATGAAAAGCTCCTAGAAATATTTTAAGTATGTTTACTTGACAGATTCTTAACTTTGCTATGTTTCAAACCAATTCATTTTGATTTAGACTTTAAAACTCAAGGATTTTTACTATTGGTGAACCAAGCCTAATGAAATTATACCAGAGAAATTGTGCTGACTGCTGATTTCTAAATTTGTGGCCCAGGGGAATCAGTCAATTGGAGCTCAGACTACCACTGTGAACAGTGATTCAGATGGCTCCTATCATTTTTGGCTAAGAACCCAGTCTGGTTAATAAGAATACAAGAAGAGAAACAGATTGAAAGTTAAATTACAACTTTAAGCCTAGCACAAAAGCAACAAGTCATTTATGATTTTAAAAGATTATTTTTCTAGCATAAACTCATGGCAGATCAATGAGTCAGAATGCCATCGTAATGATTAACAGTCAAGGACTAGAATGGCATACACTGCTCAAAAACTGAAAAGCCAACTGAGTGTCATAGTTCTCCTTAATGTACAGGAAGAGGCGTATAATCTGCCAGAAAAAAAACAATTGAAAAGTCAGAACTAAAGGTAAGTGCAAAAAAAAAAAAGGAAAACAGCCATGTCATACAAGTATAAGAAAGAAACCAAAAAATAAATAAAAAGAAAGAGGGAGATTTGAATATATCCTTGTGTACATACAGATCTCTATAATGAAAATTTTCTGCATTCTGTCTAGATTTCTCATTTTCTCTGCACTATTTGTACCTTTATTAGCTCATTTAATTTTTTTTCTTCACTCTTTAATTAAGCTTTTAATTTGACCAAAGTTTGACAATAAGTACTAATCTGGACTTTCTATTAGCTTCTTCAAATTATTATAAAACATGCTATTTGACAGAAATTTCAAATTGTGGTGTTAAACATATAACATACTAATTACTTTCAATAATCAAAATTATAAAAAACTAAATATTTGAAAATATATATATATATATATATATATATATACACATTTAAATATTTTTTTAACGAAATGATCTTTGAATCAGTATGAATTTTGAATTCAAATGTTTATGAGTGATTAGTTCAGAGAGGTAGACCTATAGTTTAGAAAATTCAAAATGTTAAGAACTCACTAAATAAAAGTGGAAAAAATAACACTTGATCCCTCTTTCTATCATTTGATAAGAGTGGGAGATTTTAAATGCCACTCTAAAAAAATGGGATTTTGAAAACTGACACCAATTTAATAAGGATTTCAATTGGATACATAAAAGGTGTATAAAAAATTTGAATATCCTTGTTACCTTTGTTTTCTTCAATTGTAAAAATGGTACTCATCTTTACATGGGCAATATAAGGAGCTTAAATGCATATGAAAATCTAGAATAGCTTATCATAATAGAGCAATAGACATTCCAAAATGTTCTATTCCAAAACTGTATGATAGCTTCAAATATTTTATAAGAGCTTCAAATGCATATCCTCTAGAATAGAGCATAAACCACTTACCATTCCAAACCATATAAAATTTTGTGTCATCATCTAAAGGCATTTGCAGATTAACTTTTTTTGATAAATTGCTTACAAGAAGAAAATTGAACACCATTTTATCACCTTCGGGTCACAAAAGGGATGTTATTACTTGTTACGGCCAAAATATTAACCAGGGTGAAAAAAGCAACCACAACACCCATGCTCAGTGAATCATCTGGAGAAAACTCAACTCAAAAATATATGGGGCAAATTGAGCACACAAGTCACACGGTTGTTAGATCTAACGGTACAATAATCATTCATCATCATTATATCAGTTATAACATTTATTAGAAGTTGATATATGGATTTTTGATGTTTGCCACAAGTACCAAAATGCAAATTCCAAAAAAGATATTGCACAATGTACATGAAAGTAGGACTTACGAAGCTGGAAACATCTTCTGCCCTCTTGTCATTGTGCAGAGATGTAAGAAGATGACCATCATTTTTGTTTATAGCCTTGACAAGTTTCGAGGAATACAGTATAACGCCAAATCTCATTGGAATGCTGCTTTGATACAAAGATAGAACCATGTCGATGATCTGAAAGTTTTTTTAAAAACACACCAAATTAGGAATTTCAGAACTTCAAATATTTAAATAGTGTAAAATGCAAACAGAAGAAGAAACAAGTTTAAATGTGCTTAATTAAGTGGAATGTATTTACATGCCTCAGCACCACAGCTAGTTGCAGGATCAAATACATATACAGCATGGAACAAATTTTTTCGAATGTAACGAAGCTGACCAGGGAAGACTGGCATCAATATCTACAGAATCAGAAACAAAGAATTTCAAGAACATAATCATCAAGAAATAACAGAGGGATAAGAAAATAAACAATTAAAGCTTTGTTCATATGGAATAAAAAAAAGAGAAGCACCTCATTAATGTTGCTCCGCCAACGATTGTACATTGCATCCTCTTCTATATTATTCAGGTAGTGCACATATCCAGATCGGAAGTCAACACGAAATAGATTAGATTCAGAAGGTGG
Organism: Kaempferia galanga; assembly: GCA_037974795.1. NCBI lineage: Eukaryota > Viridiplantae > Streptophyta > Magnoliopsida > Zingiberales > Zingiberaceae > Kaempferia > Kaempferia galanga. The sequence goes on from JBBPFP010000002.1 coordinate 969,058, forward strand.
TGTTGCTGACAATAATTTCTGAATCACACTCGAAGGAAGCTGAAGAAAATTTTAAAAAAAAAATGTCCTGAGCAGTTCTGATGGGAAGATATGAAAAATGCATTGCATCAAAAGCAAAAGTTAACATTCATGCAAACATTTTGAACGTCTTCTCTGTAACAGAGAATACCTTTAACTGAGTTCTTTAGGGCACTTAAGCAGTTACGAGTGATGATAAACTTAGACGGTGGATAGACTTTACAGATCCCCATGTTTTATTGATGGTCTGCCAGACACGCAATGGATAGCTGAACTATAAATGCATCTCTCTCCTCTGTAGCCATATTGGATACCAGAACACATGCATAGACACATTTAGCATGGTCACCCAATATTCCCATTGATCATGTTTAAAAAAATTTAGGCATGCTGGCCACTTGATTCCATAATCAAGAAGCCTCGACATTAGCTCATTAATCCATTTGCAGGCCTCGATGCAAATGTGGAGCTGGGCTATGCCTATTCCTTGATAAGATCAATGAGATTAGTTCAGAAAGTTGCACCTTATGTAGACCATAATGGAGTGCAAAACTTTTGATCTCGTGGACTCACATTGGCCACTTTATAATCTGTACACTTTAGTTTACTTCATCAGAATTATATGTTGGTGCAATTGACCTTTGGTCCAAGTTGACCAAGCTTGAGTTAGCTCGAGTTGGATTTTGATGGTTGAGAACATAATGTCAAGGACAAGGAGAGATTTTTGGATGGAGAAATTGTTGGTGCATTCGACCACAGATCAAAATTGACCAAAACTCGGTTAGGTGTCGATGTTTAATGGTTGAGTGAAAAGTCAAGTAAGTCAAAGTTGACTAGATATTTGAAGACTCTTGGCATGAGAAGTGAATTTCAAGTGCGTCATGGAGGATTAGACATTCATGAGACGTGAAGTCCAAATGGATCAAGATTGACCGAATACTTAGCAATGGTGGATAGAGAACCGGATGTTAAGCATGTGGAGAGAAATGCTACCAGGTCATTGAGGATCAGATGTTAGGCATGTGGAAGTGAAGTGGTCGTGGAGGATCGGATGTTAGGCACAAGTAGTGAAGTCCTTATAGGTCATGGAGAACTGAATGTTAGGCGTGAGACAGAAAATCTAAACAAGTCAAGGAGGACTCGATGTTTGCTAATGATGAAGTCTTAGTAGGTCAGAGCTAATCAAATGCTAGGCAATGGTGAAGTCCTAGCAAGTGAAGGCCGACCGAATACTAGGCATTGGTGAAGTCCTGACGGGTCAACATTGACCGAATGTTAGGCAAAAGAAGTTCCAGATCGAGGTTGATCAGATGTTAGGCAAAAGAAGTCCGAGTAGGTTTAGATCGATAGGATATTAGACAAAGTAAAAAAAATTCAACTTTAGTAAAGCTGAAACAGAGGCATGAGTTCGCTGATGTGGAGTAACAATTGATTGATAAACCCTTAAACCATGAATTTGGGATTTAAGGGGGTTTGCAGTGTGATTAGTCTATTGACAGTTTGACACAGTCAACACATACAGATTATTTGATCGTCATTAGTCAATTGATGGAGAGGAGCAATCGACTATTGTTGGGCTGGATGGAACTATTAGGCTAACAAAGTATGGCAACGTTTGAATCTTGATTAGAGAAATTGACTGATGGGCGCAAGCAATTAGGCGGGTTTTAACCCAAACCTGAAGCCTATAAAGGAAGATTTAGTGGAGGATATTGAAGTCAAATCTTGGAGATTTTAGGGGAAAACGTTGTTGCATTCCCGACCTTCAAGCGACAACCTAAAATAACCACAACGCGAGCAAAGCAAAGATTTTTGTGTAAATCATTTATTAACGTTGTATTCGTTTTCATCTTTATATTTATATCCGGTTCTTGTTGTTTGTAAGAACAAGTGTGTAAGAGATTTCACCGCCTCCAGAAGATATCCAAGAATGAGAAAGCAAAGTGGTGATACCACTAGGATGCTAAGCCGTGGAGTAGAAACCAGGGATTTCGAACCACATAAAATTGAGGTGTTGTACATGTGTTTTGTTTTTTATGTTTGTTTCTTTCATTTGTCGCTGTGTATTAACCTTTTGTAGACAAGCATAAGATTGACAACACGAAGGAAGCGAATAATAAAACCCAGCAACGTCAACGATCTCAACATATTATCCCTGTCAACATAATGTCCCGACATCTCATACTTCTCTAGTTCTCTTGCAATATATGTTCTTCCAAAGAATTGAAGATGGTTCTCAAGTACCATATGTGCTCCTTCAAAGTTTGGTTCTAGTTTACTATGCTATCAAGGTTCAACACCAGATACTTTCAGAAGTTCATGGAAGTTGGAACCATAGTTTCAAATTTCATTCTGTGCTGGTTGGCATTGGCAAAATTTGTCATCCTGCCTGCCAGCGGGCACACAAGAAGAATTAGTACTTCCTGTATACAAGTGGACGAGCAGAGCAGATGTGAGAGGTGATTCACATGCTACACGGGTCTTCTGCAAGCAACAAACATTCTTCTGAATTCCTTGTGGCTCCTTCCTCATCAGTGCCACTTGCACCACAATGTCAGCACATAAGCATAGTACTGAACTTACAACTGATTTAATCTCCCAATCAGGGACACAAACTATTAACACAAAATGAAATTTCAAATCTTAATTGAAATAACTAATTGGACAAAGTACAGAACATGGATACTGCATTTGTGAGTCTAAACAACAACCAAAAACAGAAAGCATGTTGCAAGTCACATAATTGGTTTTCCTTCCATATTCTCACTTGTCATAGTTAGATATAGTTTGATAAGTACTTTGCCTTGTTCAACTAAACTACAGAGTGCAAGTTCTGTCATTTTTTGTTGGAGCAACAAGGCCAGGAGGAAGCTTATGAGGCCTGAATCATCCCTCTGCCGAGGAACTCGTACATTCTATAAGAAGGTTTGGCACCAGTCATCCGCTCAATTTTTATGGTGCACCGTTCAGATTGTATATTATAGGTAAGATGTGTTGCGAATTGTGATATCACGACTTAACCATGCAAAGAGGATAGTACTTACTTGTGTAAGACTAAGCATGGATTCAATCCCCACCCTCCAAGAGAATTGGATTTTATGCACTCTCAACACTAATAAATGATAACATGGTTTAGCCAAGGAGAGTAAAATATATAATGATTAGGATGGGTTCAATTGATGAATAAACCTTCACAAACAAAATTAACTTTCACAAGAATTATATGTTTTTCCTATTGGGATGTTTGCAAAATTAAATTTTATAGAAACACTAGAACTATTTCTTATGGACATATTTTCATGTATAAATTAATTTAAATAATTTCTTACTAATAATTGTGCATACATTGCATGGTTGTCTAGATATAGGATATGCAATATGCAGTGATTTGACTGCATATTGTAAGCTTGTGGTTTGTTAAAACCTTATAGATGACAGAGAGACATTGAACAAAAGATATTGATGGAATGACAGATATCCCCTTTTCCTTCAAAGATAAAATTGCTACTGCAGGTAAGAGATAACAATAATAAGGCAGTCAAATCAGATACGAAAATGAAACAGAACCAGAGATATAAAGGATATTAACAAGGTAAAAACCAATATTTAGTATGATAAACAATAATATAAGACTATTATCTATGATAGTGTTGCATGATTTAGTTTATCATAAATCACCTTTAGTTTAGTGAACTGATCAGCGAATGATAACTCTTGTTGAACAAGATCCATTAACCTGAAACCGAGCAGTGAGCATCCATCAGATTCAGATTGTAATATCATGAAATGATCTAAAGAAATGGTAATATTAGAAAATAACAAATTCATGAAAATCCAACACTTGAAATGTCAGTCCATTGACGAACTTTTCCTTTGTCAGACTCCTACAGATCATGTTCCGTACCATACCAAGAATAAATATGAAAAACAAATTAAAATACTTCTATCAATGTATCAGATGCATCTTTGCAACTAAAACAGCTTGTTGATGTTAATGTTGTATCAAGTATACCATCCCATAACACCTATAACGTGTGAAGTATCAATACAATATAATATGAGAATTTAGTTAAACTGACAATCTAATTGCTATAACCTTATTTTGTTACTAAATAAACTAAGTGAAAAGGAATTAAACAAATAAAACATACAAATCCATCTAGGCGTGTTGAAGCATATCATGTGTCAGCACAACAGGGTGCCAAGATTCTACAATTCCATGGACCGAAACTTTGGCCTTGTATTTTGAATTGTGACCCTAAGTATGTAGTAGTTGTCTTCTCTTCTGCTTGTGTTCTTCCTTCCTCCACCTCCAATTTACCACCGGCACTATATTTCTGCACTTCAAAAGTACCAAAACTATACTGTTCCAAACAAATGCCAACTGGAAATTCAATCCTTGGACAGGACTGTTTGAACCAGCCATAGGAGGAACCATGCAACTTGCATGGAGGGAGGCCAACCTATGCAGTTGGATTTAGAAGGATCGAAAAGGCCACTGATTTTTATGGCATCACAGGTGCCAAAGTTCAAAGAGCAGGAGAAGGGGTGGGCCAAAGGAACCCTCAAAGCATTTTAACGAAAATGAGAAGTCTAACGATGTCAGCAAAGTGAGGAGATTGGCTAAGGCAGGTCTCTCATAGCTGGAAAAGTTGTGGAGAAGAGACAAATGGGATGGATCTCCTGCATGATAGCAGTGACCGGTTTATCCAAGCCTGTTTAGAGATAAAGGAATTGATGAGTAGGGTGTTTTGCTGTCCCTTTTGTTTCTTGTTGCTGCGAGGATGCTGTGAGGTGTAGGCAAGTGGAGAACTCACATGGGCTAGTGGGGAAGAAAGCCGAGGGACAAACAAAATTATGTTAGACTGTTTACAGCCAAATGAAAATGACTTTGTTCAATTTACATTGTATTTGACAATCATTTAAGAACAGGTGGTTACGTGTCAAAATAAGGACTTTAGAATCATAAAACATTAAGAGCATCCAGCAAAACAGAGTGAAATCTAATACACAAAATTCTTCCTACTTATTGCCATGATTATACTTAATATCATTTGATGTGAATAATTATTTGGCAACTAACTAGAAGCAAGTTGGATGATTATGATACTTGAAGTGCATAATTGGATTTTCTGAATAAAACTTGAATTTCAGTATGTTTAAGGAAAGAATCTATATAACTTAACAAACCTTGATTTACCATACTATACCAATTATTGTACTACTCAAATATAATTATTGATAAATACAAATAAAAGGCATGTTCATTGATTCATGAAAAAAAATAACTATTCAGTATCAAAAAAACACAGTTGTCAAAATTGATATGGGAATCTAGAATAGATGATCAAAAAATAAATTGGTCAAATTGGATTGGCAGGATCAACAAAATCGGAATTAATTAAGACATAAAAAATAGCTTCATATATGATAACAAGTTTGTATCAAACCATACTGCCCATATATATTTTGTTTCATCGAATACCACATTATAAATAAAAAACATTAGAAGTAATAAAGATTAGTAATAAACAAATTATTAAATAATATTATATTATTAAAATACTATTTGTTGATATTCAATTATTATTTATATTTCATATTATAGATAGTTGTTGGGACCTAAATCAATCTCAAAGAAGGTTTATAAAATTTATCCAAACCAATAATATTTCCTTCCAGTCGATTTTGCGAGATAGAAGGCATGTTTGGCCTATCTAGTGTTTGTTTACAAGTATTAACAAGATTAAATGATATAGTGAGAATCTCATTGGTGTCAAGGTTGAGAAAATTAAGTTAGAAATCAAGAGAGCAAGGACGAATATCTCCTTCTCGTGTGCATTTGCTAGGATTGAAACATGGATGAGCAATGTTTGCTAAGTCATTGAATTGTCCAATTGAACCTAAGTCAACCAAATTTCAGCTATCTCATCAATTTTGCTGTGTCATTTCCAATCAATTTCGAGTAGAATCTAAGTCATTTCATTTCCAAATAATTTCCTAAAATTTTGAGTCCTTGTAAAATTTCGAGATGATCTTTGTGAGATAACATACTTCTCGGGTCCAAATAATTTGTCAATACCAATATAACTTGGGCAATCAGTATGAATATTGGTCAATCTTGACAACAATGACATACTGTTTGGCAATGTGCAGCCTTGATAATTAAAAAAAAACCAAAGTATTAAAAGTTAAAAAAAAAAAACATAGTGGAAGAAAACTATTACTGATATAGATCAATATCTTCAATATTAATCAAGGCACCATTCAATGCCATTAAAGACTTTCCAGGGGGGACCATTCTCTGGTTTGCTAGTACTTCATCCTTGATCGACTCATTAAGCTACAAATAAAATACATATTAGTACAGATATAACTCATCTATGTAGAATGCTATGAGCCTACCAATATATAGCAAATGCTTAAACCTCACCTTCATACGAGATAATGAAGAGACTATACTCGGAAAATTTTGATTGATTTCTTGCATTGATTGCAAGGGGTCAGAAGCATGAATAATCCTTTGAACTGTTTGGTGACCTAAATCTGCATCAGAGATTGACAGAGGTCAGTTAGAAGCAGGGGCTAAAATTCATAGTAGCATACTCCCACATAATCACATATTAGTTATAATCCAAACTGCTCGAATGGACTAAAAATAAACTGAAAATGTCCATACCCTTAAGTTCCCAAACTTCCAAGGCTTCAGACACAGTTGATGACAATAAATATTCCCTGAAAGCCATAACCTCAGTTGCCAATTCTGGTTTGCGTTCCTTTAAAATGAAGAGGGAAATTTATGGAAACAAGTGTCTCAGCATCTCACCAGATTAAGTATAATTGAGAAATCTAAATATCATTCAAGGGTGGTAAATCTAAAGGACAAACCAGGATTTTATGAAATATAAATCCACGAATTTCTTGGCTCAGATCCTCAGTCCTAGGATCCTCGAGTATCACACCTGCATAAAACAAGCAAGACATCATAGTCAAGGTTCCGCATGAATTGCTTTGTAAATCACAATGAGATTCTAATCACCAAATACTAAACTGTTTTCTCAATATGCACCTTAGTTGGAATTATATTTTTCATAAATGCACTTTTGACATGCGAATGCTGCCAAATGCATCCCACTGTTACATTGACTAGCTAGGTTTTCTCAAATATACTTTTTTATATTCCAAAGGAAATTTATAATCTAAGTTATCTTTATTGAAAAACTCATGGGAGACAGTGTGATAAAGAATAGTGTCAAAAACATCATGAAAGCAACAAATTAAATCTGGTGGTAAGGGTTCATGGTCTTTTTCAAAGTATGCTTAGGGGCTAGCAGAAAAGCCAATTCCTGAATCTTACTACAATTAGGCTATAGCTGAATGGGAAAAACACATAATTGGTCTTCCCTTTGTGTAGTATTCCCATGACACTGGTCAATAACATCTATTCCTTTTGTTAGCTATAGTTGCAGGTTGTGTTATATCTGTTGAGTGTATTTGACCATAGATATACTATCTAGCAAATATCAACTACTCGACAACTTAGGTAGTTTTGCAAGATTGTCCACAATCTTATCAAATAAGCTGGCAAACCATAGTAAAACAGCAACGCTGATCATTAAACCAGCTCTTTAAAGCATAGATTCAGATCTCATTGTATAACAAAACAATGGCTGAAATTGGATCTGATTTTTCAGCATATTGCAATGACTGAAGCAGCATCAACACCTCCATAGCACCCATACTTCAGGATACCAAAACTAAGTATTGAACAATATTACCGCCTTATTTAAGGAAAACCAATGACAACTTTCATCCCCTAAGGCCTGATTACTAGGCAGGATAAAAGAAAGAAGGGAAGAGATTGAAGAAGATACATCATAATCAGGGGAAATATTTTTCAAAAAATAATTTAAAAATTATTCTAATTTCCACTCTGGCTAATAAGGATTGGGAAGAAAAAGAAGCCAAATAACCTTTTATAAACTTGTTTGGAGTTTACATGGGGAATGCGACTTCAATAGGTTACTTAATCAATTGGGGGAATATCAACGAATCAGGTATACTATCAATCATTCCGTTTTGGTGAGTTCTGGGATGATAGAAAAGAGAGAAAAATTGTACATATATTTCTTTCCTCCCGTTTTATCTCAAGTAGACCAGGGAAAGAAGCAATTCTTCCATTTTAATCCATTTTAAGTTGTCCTTGTTTTCTTTCCAAATAAAAGGAACCTAAAGTGAAGTAGCTACTGAATGGAAGAAGTGCTCTGACAAGTTGGTGAGATGTAAAATAAAAATAAGTATATCAATCTTCCACAGGAAGCACAATCCATAACCTTTTCTCACAGTACTGTCATCCATTGCTTTGTACTCCATGTTCTTCAAAGCAAGTTCAACTCCATAACCAGCCAAATTTACTGCATCAGAAGAACCAACAGCACCGCAATAGCTACTGGCTGTTTGGCATCCAGGAAGCAGCACAGGTCTAACAACGTACTTAATGTTTCCCTAAGAAAAAAAAAGGGAACGAGAATATATAACTAGATAAATAAAAGAGATAAATGACCATGATAGAAAATAGAATACCATGAATATCACATGCTCCTAAGAAGAATAATAAAGATGTTACCATAAAGAAGAAAGGAGGAAAACGTTTGTGCAATTCTTTCAACAACCACAAAAAAAAACGGAGCTGTGTACACCATGAAATGCTTGATAAGATGAATAAGAAAATTAATAACTATGATCAAGCTGAAACAGCAATCCTATGTTGGATTAAGCATATTGTTAACCAGCATCAACAACAAACGATGTTATCCCAACTGTTTGTAGACATCTACATAGATCTCGTCCTCTGTTGAACTATTTGTAGAATAATGGTATGGGAAGCACCATTCCGAAATTTCAGTACTGATAGGAATTGAATGGTTACAGCGCCAGGTTGTACTCACATTCAACACCCTTTGACATGCATCAAAGCATTTGGGTTTATTAATCTACAAGAACAGTATATTATACCTCGATGGTCAGCACAACACTAGATTTCAAACTAACATGTCTCTCAAGAATTGACACAGTATGACATCCATTGGCATGGCTAGTACAGGAGAGATTTTCCATATCAATCAATATTGGGACTCATTGCTTTATAAAAATATATTTCGATAGTGCTGCCAAGCACGGACTAGATTGGATAGGCCAAATGAATAACAATTTTGTAATGTCATCTAGAAGGACGATACTTGTAAACATATCTGCTGAGTCTAAGACTTCTTACCTATTCAGATGTTATTATTTTAAAAATAAAAGTGCATAAAAAATTATTTAGACCTGTCTTGATGCTTCTGCCAGCAAAACATGAAATTCTCTGAAGCATTCTGTTCCAATAGCTCCATATAAAATGGCAACCTGACTGGCACTGTTTGAACCCGGATATACATGGTCAAATTCAAAAATTTCAATCTGTTCCATGTACTCCTTGAGTCTGCAAACATTTAACCAGTAAGTAAACTGACAAAAAGTGATGGAATATATGTAGCAAAGTTGGAGAACAAAAAAGAGAACTAATCCCTACGGATGCATCTTACCCATTTGATGAGTTTTTGAACCAAACAAGAAGTTCACTGGTGTTAAACAGCAATGCATTCCCAGTGTCCACCCAACAACAATGTCCTCCATGGTCTCTTGTGATTGGAGTGCTCAAAAAATAGTTTGCATCAGGAATTTGTTTTTCTCCAGTTATAGAAGCTGAGTTGATTTCATCATCTATAGGATAAGATGAGAAGGAATCCTCTGCTAACTGTCGGTAAAGCACTATTCTAGGAGATGCAGATCGAAGAGTGAAAGAGAATTCAAAAATTGATCCCAATGCTTCACTCAGAAGTGTACGACTATCATCAACAATTTTTTGTATGCAGCATCTAGCTGTCAAACAATCTGAACCTTTATCTGGCTCTAACCAAAGATCAGTGAATTCCCAAAAAAGGTCCTTGCTTTGCTTAGAGAGCAACTCCCTGTTGAAAATATATTTAGTTATCAGAAACAATTCCATAGTATGATTTTGCAGAAGACAAAATGCAAAGACAAACAGAAGATCGTAGAAGTTTTTCCTTCATCTATCATTAATTAAATCAACATGCCCTGACATCATTTCTGTATTGCCTTATTTTGATGTCTAAGTAGCTTCTGATGCTCAAATTTCATTAGTATTGAGAGCTGTTCACGCATACCTACTGCAACAAGTTTGTTAATTGATCAATCCTAGCTACAGATCACGAATTGGACCGCTAGCAATGCGCTGTTCTCATTACACTATTAAAAATTCTCAAAAGGTTAACAATCACCGTGCTTCGGTTTACCAATAAAATCACAAACTCATTCGAGAGGACTACATGACGAAGCGGATCGCAACCGTTTTCAACAAATTTTCCAAATTCATAAGAGGTCGATTTTGGAGGGAAGACGCGAGGAAAATAAGAACATAATTTCAATAGCTCACCCTGCTTCCAACAACAATGGAGTCCCGCTCCACTTCGCTCGGAGCGAGACCTGGACGTTCTTCGGTCGGCGGTTCTCAGCGACAACCAGACTTCCACCGAGGCAGTGCAATAGCAGAGAGAACATCAACGTTATCAAAGCACTCGATCGCAGGCGACGCTCCATCCCCGAACCTTTGGAGGGGTATCGCTCGAGATTAAAGCCAGAGGATGCAGATCCGCGCATCAAACGGCGAAGGGTGCCATGGAGAATGGCAGGCGATCGAAGCGCGGAAGTGAAAGCGAGGATCGTCTCGGTCTACCTTCCCGTTCCCAAGGCGAAGAGAGCGAGATCTTGTGGGGCGGTCGACTTGGAAAGTAGACTCGGCGGTCGCCGCACTCTGCGAATGCGATTAAGCGAGAGGTCACTTGTGGCCGTGTGTTATACGGAGAAACCATAATATTTCTAGGACTCGGGGAGGCACATTAACGGTTGGATGAAACCCTATGCGACATGAGCCAGACCAGATCGTCTGGTTAAAAATACAAAAAATGATAAAATTTAGGTGAAAATCATGTTTCAACCACTGAGTAAAAGCGTTAATCATACTTCATTCCTGACCTTCAATATGATAAAACTCATATTAAAGGATCGTCAATGACTTAACTCTTTATCTTTTCAGATAGCATGGATGATAAATAATAGATTGCAACATCCAAAGCTCAACTTGTGCAAATTAGCACTATGGCTATTATCAACAAGGATTGGAACTCTTATACTTTGTGGTAAAGCAAGTATATCAAACCAACTTCCATATTTACAGAAATTTTCCAAAATTTTACACCTGTGGGAAAAC
>JBBPFP010000002.1:1083762-1095808 GCA_037974795.1 Kaempferia galanga
AAGTTGAAGAGTCAATTTTGACTTGACTCTTTGCCACATCATGGAGATGATTTGGCAAGGCCACCCAATGGTTGGGTAACACATCATCAATGAGTTGATGATGGAGTGCCACATCATTGGAATACCAAGAGCCAAAAGGCTCTTGGCATTCCATAGTGGCCGGCCACTTTAAAAGAAGGAGGAGGTTACACTTTTGTGTGTGTGCTCATTCACTCCTCTTCTTCATTGCATCTTCTTCTTCCTCAAGCTTTCTCCCTCTCCCCAAAGCTTGGCCGAAACCCTTGTGAGTGCTAGCACACTCAAGGTTTCATTCTCCATCTCTTGCTTGTGTGGATACGTATAGAGGAGCGTATGTTTGACGCTCTTGGAGATCCGACAAGACTTGGATGAGCGGGATACGCGAAGGGCACGCATCGAGGGTAAAGCTCTTCTTCTCCTTAGATCTAGAGTAGATCTAGTTGTTTAGAAACTCATACATGAAATTTTGAATTTATTTTCTCGCACGGATCCTAGTGGCATGGCTCTTTCCGGAGTTTCCGCAACGCAAAAAGCGGTTTTTGCGGCTCGGAAAGACCAACAAATACAAGAAGATTAAAATAAAACCAAATAAAAGAAATACATAGAATACTTATTGCTGATGCAGTTCACCATCAATAGTTTTCTTCCTGTCCTATATCAGTTCTTGAAATGACTTAGCTTAAAAATGCCAGATATAGATAATGTTGAAGACCATGCTTTGTGAGATCAATTTGGCCGACTAACTTTTTGGGTAATGAAATCACACATGCACTGTTGGCTTCTAGCAAGTGAGAAGTCCAGATTCCAGATACTCGACGATGTTGGTCTACAGATGGTGTATGCTGTTTCTTCTAGTTTAGATGGAGCCATTCATAGTGGGAAGTTTGAAAAAGAAACTGCCTGGATGTTCTGCAGACCTGGAGAAGAATTTACTCATTAAGTTGTTATTTCCAAATAATAATGATTATGACTAATTATCATCACTAGTTCAGGCAAGACCTTGCTTGATCAATAGGTCTTCAATGTGAATTTACTTTTTCTTCTACTTCTTCAAGTATTTGTATATTATTAGTTATGTAGACCATCCTTTTTTTACTTGTTTTTTTAGAGTTATGATATTTGACTCATTGCTAATGTACTCAAACATTAAGAAAAAAGCTATCCTTCATTCTGTTCTATTGTGACTTATCCAGGTTCATCTTCGCTCTGCTAAGAGGTTAAGAAAATTATGTGAAGCCAATAAAGGTTTCTATGTGAAAGCTGGTCAGTTTGTTTCCTCCTTGAGACAAGTCCCCAAAGAATTTACTTCAATCCTTTCATCTTTGCAAGATCAGGTTTTAATTTGTTCTATACCTTTTTCTTTCCTTTTTTGTACCACAAGAATCAATGAGTTGATTTATTGTGTTATGCCCTTTTAATGTGATATCTCAGGCCACTCCATACCACTTCAAAGATATTGAAGATGTAATAGCCAGAAACTTGGGAAAGGATTTATCAGAAATGTAGCTACATCCTTTGAGCAACTTTATTTTATTTCCAGATTGATTTTTGTAGATGTTCAAAAATGAGGGCATGCATGATAGCATTTCAATAATCCTGTTGTTTATTATATGAAACCTATTCTAAGACACTCTTGCTGTATTATTGCGGCTAATTTAGTTTTCTCTTTTCTATATTGATTTTTACTGGAATGAATGACAAGGAGTATTACACTAGCCAATAGTGATGGGGGCACATCAGATAGCATTGTGATACACCTGTTATTTATTATATAAAGCCTACTCTAAAAAACTCTTGGTGATTCTGAACTGATCTTCATCTTGTCAGGAAAATAGATGTTAGCTAGATCCACTGTCATGGAAAATATATGTTGGTTCCTTGCATGCCAAAATATGATCTAAATTTAATGTTTCAAACTTGTTTATCTGTCAGATTTCTGACATTTGATGAACAACCAATTGCTGCTGCATCAATTGCTCAAGTACACCATGGACTTCTGAAGAATTACCAAGAAGTTGCTGTCAAGGTTGGCATTGCTAAATCATTAGCTGAGATTCTCAGTTGTTAGTTACTCTTGAAATTTCTGTGTCACTTATTCATTTGGAAATAATTATTCTATCCTTCTTGATAGCTTGAATTATGGCGAGTAATTCACATCTATATCTCTTTTTATGCGCGATAACATTGAACTATCACTAGACAAGATAGTTTCTGTCATTTAAATTCACTGCATGCTAATCAGTGGTAGTGTCTGAATTTTTATGTTTCCTTGGATTTAAATCCAATAGGTAGTAGACAATGTAAAAGTTAACAACGAAAAAAAAATTGGATTCCTTTCCCATGCTAGTCCTCTTTACATTTGTTTAATTCAACATAAAATCACACTTTAAACCTTATAATATGTAGTAGTTAAGCCCCTTTCAAACTTTAAAACACGTAGTAATGTGAAAGTACTATTCTTAAGCATCACCTTGATAGAACCACTGAGTAATGTAAGATTAGGAAATGAGTGGATGTTACCGAATATATATCGTAAATACAATATAAGTACTTCTATGAAATATGACAGCATGTAAGACCATCTTGAGTAATCATGACTAACTCTGCCTTGTGATTGGTGTGTATAGGCCTGGTGTTTAGTCATGGAGGGAGTAACACATGTCTAATGTCCCAATATTCATATATATTAGTCAAAAGAGAACTCAAATATAATAGAAGCTTTCCTGTCAAAATTTCATTGGAAATTACTATTTTCTCCATATCTTGATATTTAGATGCATTGATGATGCGTTTTGAAACATTGGATCTGAGCCATTCCTGGTCAACCAAATTCTTGTCCAATATTTGAGTCTTATAATTATATGTGATGATTCAATAAAGAAATATCATAATTAGCATATTAATGAAAATATAACAAAAAATATTCTTCATGCTTTTGCTTGGAATCTTTAAAATTCCATACAAGAAATTTAACCACAAATAAGATGAAAATAAAACAGCTTCCTTTACAGAATTGACATCCTGTTTTCCCCGGAAACTAAGGTACCTCTATTTTCTATTTTCTTACTCTTATTAACACCCCAAATTTATTTCCTTAAGGCCTCACAAAAACATGATAATATTTATTTCATATTAACGTTATTAAGCTATACATCTTAACAAGATCAAATTATTTAAGCATCAATGATGATATAGTAGGAGGTAGAAATTAATGGTCTAAAAAGATCCATATAGCAGACCTCACATGTGGGATAAAGCTTGATTGTTGTTGTTGAACGTTATTAAGCAGTAGTTTGCTTATGCTTGGTTCCATGATAAATTTCTGTTTTTTTTTTGTTTATATAGTTTTTAATTTTGATCAAGTATGGAGACAGTTGCAGTATATCTGATTATAAATTATTTGTTTGTTGAGATCTTTTATTTATGACTATTCAAATCAGATTTCTTAGGATTATTTACCATGCTAAGATTTGGCACCTTGTGATTTCACTTATTGCTACAAGCCTATAACAAGTTGTCGTGGATGAGTTTTGTGCCTTGCATCTATTGATTGTAAAACCTCAAGTACTTTGGAGTTTGAACATTACAATCCCGAGGATGATTCATTATACTGTTTGCTTATATTCAGAAAGTTGGGTTCTTTTATCTAGATTGTCTCCAATAAATGTTAATGGTCAAGTTTCCTTTCATTTATTACTTGTTTTTTAGATTATTGTTGCATGAAGAAGAAAACTTATCTTCTAAATTTATCTTATTTTATTAATCCTTCAGTATAAAAATTATAATCTTTGCATCTAGGTACAATACCCAGGCCTAGAGCAGCAGATGAAGATTGATATTACAACTATGGCTGTTGTGTCTAAGGCAGTTGCTTGGGTATGCAAAACATAATGTGAAGATCGTCTTTACTACCAAGTTACACATTTTTAAATTATGCACTAGAAAACCAATGATGAGAATGCAGCAAATGCTTTATTTATTATGTTGGTATTTCATTGGGAGTATTCTGAGCAAACTCTTCTCATGGCACTATCTGAATGTTTATTTGAGAGAAAAGTGGTTCGTTTGGTTGCTTCTAGCTACATTGGGAACATTGGTAAAATTTAAAAAAAAAATGCAAAAGGAAGATAGCAAGAAACATCCCTGTTAGTTTCCATCCATTTGTTCTTTTTTATGTTTTATATAGCATAGGGTTGCTTTTCCAATTCACTCTTGACTCAAAAACTGAGGTGTGCAAATTTAGTAGGGATTTGTATATTTCATTGGAAGTGTCGATTCACCCCAGATCTGTGTCACCTTAGAACTTCTTTCCCAACCCACATTTTCTCTCCATATTGACAAGCAATAACTCTACTACATATTACCATGTGCTGAGTCTCACACAAGATAAGATTTCAGATTTCTTTATCTAAAGGTATAGATGACCCTAACCATATAAGTCAGTTGATAATAATACATACAGCATTCTTCTTAACATTCAAAAGGAAATACAACCATGTTTATGGCACTTGCCTGAACTCTTGATGGTCAATCCAAGTTATTGCGGTTAAACTTCATCTCTACTATTTTACCCAACAATTAGTATCAGTAAGGATTAACTATAAAGAAAATGTTTCAAAGGCTGACAGTAAAGTGCTCTTCTGGATATTAGTGTTATTAGAGGATTTAGGTCTCCCATCACTAATCCCAGGCAACACTGATTTCCTAATTTGTACCTTGAAAGATTTAATGTAAGAAAGTTTGTGCTACCATAATGTTAGGAAGCTGGCTGACTTTATTTTCTAATTCGAAATTTATTATGCAAAGCATCTGCTCCATAAAACTCTTTGTTTAATTGTTTGACTATTGTAGATTTCCACATTGGCTTGAAGAAATAATATTTACAGGTTTTCCCAGATTATCGGTTTGAAAGAATAATTGAAGAATTCGAAAGGGCAATGTTCTTGGAACTTGGTAAGTAGTCAAAAGTTCTTTATGTTGTTTATGCTGTCAAACTTGTCTTTCGAGTCATAGTGTCATACAATATAGAAGTATTTGCTTCAGTAACATGATGAGTTATATACTCTTGCACTTGTCAATTATCTCATTCCTGTTTCTATTTTAAGGAAGATTTTAATCCATACACTGCACAATGTGCAGTTTTTGAATTGACTAATCATTCAACTCAAAAAAAAATTTGGGTCATGTACTTCTTTTCTTTTCTATATCTGATGATTTTCTTCTGGCTTATAAGCATTTCATATGTCTACAGTTGCCATTAATCAGGAGTTTTGAAATTATTGGCTCTGACCTCTCTGTGAAGTAGTGTATTGATAGCTATAGATTTCCCCTTTCCAGTCTTCCAATGGGATGGCCCCCATTTTCTCACTTATGAAATCTCAATGGTTGAAATATGAGTTTCGATTTGCAATTTTTTTAACATGTATTTGATAGCTTGTGACCTTCAGTATTGCATGACTAACACTCATGATTCTCTCAATAATGGAAGAAAGTAAATTGTCCAAGATTGTTTTGTTGGTTATTTTTTTCTGTCATCTTGTCATATTTGAGGATAGCTCATGGGTTTGTAATCATAAAAAATAATCCATTAATTTCTTTAACTGGTTATCTGACTCAAGCAATGACAAACTGAAAGACCCTGTCATTGATCAAGTTTATCCTTGTTTACTATTTCATGTCTACAGATTTTGTTCAAGAGGCAAAGAACTCTGAGAGAACAGCAAGAAATCTTAGGAACAATAAGGTTGTCAGAATACCTGGCATATTTTGGGTATGTGGTTTGTCAAGAGAATTTGTAGTAGTGTCATCATACTAGCATAAGATTTAATGCGCCTTTTATGATGTCCAGTGGAATTTGACTTTGGCTGACTTTTCTCAGGATTTAACAACAAGCCAAGTTTTGACAATGCAGTTTTGCAATGGATACAAGGTGCTGTGACTTGTTTACCCTATCTTGAAATATTTTGGAAACTTTTCATTTACTCAAATGCCTTAATGTGGTAGCTTTGAAGACCTTGCATTCTATGTACCTCAGTTTCCTAAAACCTTATAAGCTTGTCTACTTGTTGACAAAACTATTATAGTAGTAAACCATAAATTGTTCTTGAACCTTTTTTTTTTTAATTATTCTGAGGAGTTCTAATATCAGACAAATATTCCCAAATTCGTAAACTGTGGAGTATTTTTGCCTGTTAAGATTCAATTAAAATAAAAATTGGGGGAATATATTGCTTGTGAGATTGTACATCTGTGTCTTTGGACTGGTTGCTTTGACAATATTTAGTTACACGGTTCACATATCACTTGTGATGCAGTTCCATTGTCCTTGTCAACTATTAAGTGTGATTTAGCTACCTTTTTGATCTATCTTCTATGTGAAGCTGTATTACCTATGTTATTTTCTGTTGTTTTCCTTCACTGTGCTCTTTTTCCTTTGGCTTTGTTGGGTACCATAACTCAGGTTGAAAGTGGTGTTCACATCAATGCATAGAGGAGTCATGAATTGCACGCTTTTGTGGCTAAAAGCAAAATGGAATATAATATGAATATGATGCTGAATGCTTCTTTTAGGTTTTCTTCATGCAATTTCTAAGGTGCCCAAGTATCAGTGAAGATACATGGGTATCAGGCCAAAGTACAAACAAGGAGCTTAGGGTGATTATACTTACATATAATAGTGCTCTGTTTTATTAATACAGAAGACCTGAAACTGTACCTCCGTGTTTTGCATTTAATATGTTGGTAATTTGACGCACCATATGTTAGCTGGTGTCATAATTAAGGCTTATTATATTTTCATTCAGTGGCCTTCTTGTTATGATAGTCCTGAGTCATTGTTTTCAAACTTTTGTGGAAAAATGTTAATTCATTGTGCACATAGTAAGAAATTAGCATAATATCATCCAATCCATTTGCCATGACTGTGAAGGGGTTTTCTTTTGTATGAGTTTGGATTTAGTTTTCTTCTGTGCAATAATTAACTCTCTGTTGTCTCAACTGATTTAGGTTGATGATGTTGAGTCCATGAGAAATTCCAAGATAAATACTCAAAAGGTACCTGCTTTGATTAAAATACTTTGTAACTCCTCAAAGAATGGTCAATTGCTCTCTTACTTTTCAACATGTTAACACTGTCTCTTCTGAAAATGGCTGGTTGCTCTGTTGCTTATCAACATGTCAAGTGTTAGCCAAGTATAACTTTCAGTTTACTAGTTGAAAAACAAATTCTAACTTCTTGTCAAATTTGTAAATATGGAGTAGGCTCTTTACACTTGCACTCGTCTTCTTTGAAATTTTCTGTGTTATGATTCATTAGTCACCTAATAACCTTTGGTCAAATGCATTGCTTAACATCAGTTGGGATCTCTTTTGTCTGTGAAATCAATAGATTTGATAGATCAAAGTTTGATACAAATTGGTGGATGCAAACAAAAATGTATCTTGCTAGTTGATGCCTTGGTGGGACTATTTTAGTTTTATCTCATATATGTATCAATTTGAGGTGTCAATTTTTTTCAGGTTGCTCAATCTCTAATTGAAATATTTGCTGAGATGATATTTATCCATGGTTTTGTGCATGGAGATCCACACCCTGGAAATATATTGGTTTCTCCCGAAGGTCATGGTGGCTATTCTATTGGTTAGGCCGCAATCTTCAGTTTCGTATTTGATTAACCGTTATGCTACCGTGTGGAATCTAGCGTTTGACTACTACTTTTGGAGATGCAGTGCTATTGGATCATGGGATCTATAGAGAATTAGACGAGAGGTTCAGATTGAACTACTGCGAGCTATGGAAAGCTTTGATTTGGTTGGATTCAAAGAAAATACAGCATTTGGGTGAAAAATTTGGTGTTGGCAACTACTCAAAGTACTTTCCTGTCATCTTTACTGGAAGAACTATACAAAGGTGAGGCTTTAATCTTCAAGTGTGCATCAGGAGTTGTCATTTTCATCGGTGCAATAATGTCTTGTTGGAGTTGCATTTGCAATATCTCATAGAAGATTTGGTGAAATATGATCTTACTATTTTGATTGTTAGATCAGCCTAATACTATAATAAATTCTAGATCTTATTTATGGCACGGCTTTCAATTAGCCATAATTTAAAACTAGCATTTTGAGAAGATAAATCAATAAAATGGTGGTTTTTAATAGCTATTTGTGATTAAGAATCCTGGTTCAGCAATGGGATTTTATTTTCTAATCCACCAGTTCAGTACAAATATTCGTTAGAAAAGAACTAATAGTGTATCTCATTTTGATCTTTCTCAATGATGTTTCAGAGCGTATCAAAATGTTTCTTTAAATATAGGATTGATTTTTTGGATGTTACCTCCAATAAAACAATCAATTCTTCCTTCCTTTATAATGAATTATTTGAGTGTTGTTGTTACTTATTCATTTTGGTATCAGCAAATCAGCTCTTGGAACACAATTGTCTAATGAAGAGAAAAAACTTTTGAAGCAAGAATTGCATTCCTTGAGGATGGAAGATATATCTTCATTCATGGAATCTTTACCCTCTGATTTCTTCACCATTATTCGGACAGAGTATGAGCACATTATATGACCTTTAAGTTTTATGTTATTGGATATCTCTAATAAAAAACGCTCTTATCTTTTCAGTGGATTAATGCGGTCGATTATCTACAAACTGGGAGCACCAAGGCATGTGCGGCTCCTTGCATATGCCAAATATGCTTTATATGGCCTTGAAACACACCATGACCTTGACCCTGGTAAACGTTCCTACTGTTGATATATCTACAAACATGCAGTTAAACGAACATTCTGAAGAGTTTTCATTATTTATTTAGGTTTAACGATTACATCTGCACTCTCGAAAATCAAACCTAACGTGAGCTATCTTTGGTTGAGGATCATTCTTGGTAACCTCCTTTGCATGCTCTAATATTTAGATTTAACTTTAAACCCAAGAATCTGTTATATGTGCCTTCCATTTTCAGAATCCCTAGCATTGTTGTTTCAAATAGGAGAGGCAAGGCACTCACTTGCGATTAAGTGGAATAGGATGCTACAAACAATGGTAAATTTCTTTGTAAGATGATTTGATGTTCAAAAGAACTAATCACTTCTTGGTACATAACGCTCTCTCCCAACTTATGGGGACACAAGCGATCTTCCCATTGCCATGGGAGAAATATTTATTTTGTCAAGCAACATAGTCATGATTAATAATTAATTAGTATTCTCATTTAAATGCAATCATGATTTTCTGTACCCTTAAGCCCCATCTCTGGTTAGAATGTTTATCGAACATCAGTGATTTTACTTTCAGTTAAGACCAAGCAAACCGTACTGTCACCGTTTCTGATTATGTATTGTCATTTACATCAATGTTTGTAATGGGTTTATAATTTGTAAGTTTATATCTTTGTAAGTGTTGTCATAATGTTATTATTACACAGACTGAAGTTGATGTTTGGCTAGAAACCAAAGAAAAGAACCGTTGCTCTTTACAAGTTTGACCAATTTGGAATGATTTGTGTATTATGCTTATCAGTTATTTGGTAGCCAAGAACACGAATTTTCTATTGTTGAAAAATATAAACAAACATGCTAGAAAATTACAAAGAAAACTGACAGTAATTAGGAATATTCGATCATGGTAAACGAAATTGATCTGGTGAAAAGGACATAAAATTTTATTTATTTATTTTACTTGAAATTGAATATTATCAACACTTTACAATGATTGTTTATTGTATTTTTTTTATTTGATTCGCAAGTTTTGAAGCTGTTGTTGGCTTTATTTGATTTTAATTTGTAATATGTGCACTAAAGGCTGAAGATGATAGAACGAGTAGAAAGTTTACAATTTTTTTTTTTACTAAAAAAAAAGCCCTACTTATCAGCAATTGTTTGGTCTAAACTAGTTAATTTAGGTTAAGGCTTTGTCAAACATTGAATATATGAGGATGAATTGTTTGGAACTTCAATCGGTGAAATTTAATCTTCTTACAGTGTAAGGAACAAAAACAAACACAGACCAAACAATTATATTCTTAATTATGAACCATCCATCAAAAAAATAGTGAAAGAGTTTTTATGCTTCCACAGTATGATAATCTTATTACCTGCATGTACGAGTATTGCTAATAATTATTCATACATTGCCAACCATAAAAGGGAAAACAAAGCAAATTTATTATCGTAGCTAACAATTATTCATACAATTAAATGCGTGGAAGGTAAAATGCCAAATATAATAATAGAAATTATGAAAATAATAATTATTATGATGCGGCTACCACGTTGGATATGACAAATCTCTCGAATTGTTATTTTTATCTTTATTAATTATCGTTAAAAGCATCGAAGATTTCCTCTCCTAATACATGTAGAGCAATATTTTTCAAAGCTTGTTTAACAAAACCTAAACCTCCGTCGTTGTTGTTGTCGTTGCCATCGTTGGGTCTCGAACCGCTTGCATGGTCACTTGCTTGTGGCTGAACCAAGGTGCACAACGGGTGGATGTCCACGTTGCAAGGCACGCATCGATAACACATGCCTGTAGCGATTTGACGGCAAACATCGCAACGACGTGGGTTATCTGTAGAGAGGACGTGCAGGGTGAGCAGATGCTTTGAGTCATACTTGGGAACGGAGATAGTGGAGGAGCAACGGGCACAGTGCTCGTGGAGATCGAAGTCACACCGGTGGCACCGGTAGCGAACGCCATGTCCTGTGACCTTGCACCCGTCACATCTGAAGTTGGAATTGATGTACACATGCGCCAAGCTATGCTGGGGATGCAAATAGTGGTTCATCCCACCCTCATTCGCCATTGCCTTCCTTACTTTTCTTGCTTCTTTGCGAGTCGCAAGTTGGCCTTTTTATAGGTATAGCGATGGTAAGTTAACCGAATCCTTATGACGATCTTAATTAGAAATGGCAAATTCTAACTCTTGTGTTGCTTAACTTGCACTCAAGAATGAGTGACGACTTATTTTTTATATATATAATTCAGATATCCGAGTTGTCGATTTAATTAGAGTTGTAAATGAATCAAATATTTATGAACAAGTTTAGTTTTAGATTTAGTAACAATTTATTTATGTTTGTTCAATGGATCAATTAAATGAATAACGCATATATGTTAAGCATGATTGTTAATGCTCGTGAACCAATAAACATGCTAATAAATAAAGAAAAATTCAAAATAAATATCAAACTCAATGATCATCCAAATAAGTTTACAATGAAAAGATCTTAGACAATCAAATAGGTCTAAATTGACAACTTCGATAACATCTAAATGAACCAAACTCAAACCAAGCGCAAGCTCATAAAAAAAGAATCAAGTAAAGCTTGAACAATTATTATAAATATTGGTTCATTTTAAGTTTGCCTTGATTACCTTATCAAACAATCTTGAATACCATAAAGTTTGACTCAGTTTGATTCATGTATAGCCCTAGATCTAACCAGTCCTCAAATTAGACAGTTTGACTGAATAGACTAGCCATCAAGTAAATTGGAAAAGTGTAAATGTCTAACATGACACTCTAACATCACTAGTATGTGGTTCAAAACGTGGATACCAGCATGAGTTATGAACTCTCATTGTATAAGACTTATCCATGCTTAATTCTTAGGGTGACTGGTTCCGTATGATTTCGGAGGCTACAAGGGTGATGATGTGGAAGCCAGCAAGGCGCCATATGGTGCACAGAGGGAAGCCAGCCTGGCGCCACGTGTCGAAATACCTGGTGAAGTGGCTCGTCCCGTCAAGTGGGTTAGACCTCCCCCGTTCACTTAAATCTGCTCGCGGGGCCAATTGAACAGGCGTGGGACAGAACGACCAGACAGACGGAAGTCCAAACGCGTCTGGTCGGCCAGCATATACCCGTTCAGTCACCCTGCACAGCTAGATCAGCACTTCAGCCTAGCACTTTAGTGACCCGAGTGGGCAACCTGAACGGTCCGGATGGATCCCCATTCGTACGACCGAACGCGCCCGGTCAGCCGGCCTCTTACCAGCTTCGCTCGGCTGACGGGGTTT
>JBBPFP010000002.1:1121467-1135209 GCA_037974795.1 Kaempferia galanga
ATATTCTTTCTAGCTATTCCTATGCGCGCGTGTGTATATATATAGATAGATATATATATATATATATATATTGGATTATCCATTATTGAGTTTATAAGATCCAAACTAATAATTTGTTTGGCACCAGAAAAAAATTGCAATGAATCTTTAATATTCCAAATAAGGAAAAACATAGATTCTTCAATTTTGGTGATAACCTGAATAAATCAGACTATCCATGATTAAGTATATAAAAAGTGGTTTAAGCTGAAACAACTATAAGGTCCAAATAACTGAATCATTGAAGGCCTGCCTAATCGTGGTAAATACGACATTTTAGTGGAGAGAGAAACTTAGCTTACGATATGGAAGCCCCTCTTTCACTGATTTATTTGAACAACTGAAGAGAAGATAATAACCATCTACGGAAGCAAACACCAGAAAAGATGTTCATACGAAACTGGGCAGAACCGTGGAAATGGACCAGTGACCAGTCAATTCTGAAATGTAAACATTACCCAGCCAACTTCTCCAAAACATTTGAACCCATGTGTAGTGTCATCCATATTGATTGATGCTCAGTGAGGTTGCACTCCGTGGAAGTTCATACCACTAAGATGATTCTAGGTCAACTTCTACAACTCTTTTGCTTTCCAACATAGCAGCAAGAGGAATGCCTCATCATTGACTTCCTCTGCAAGCTTGACAATGCCAATGTGTGTCTCACTGTCCTCAACTCCAAGAGGAATCCCTTGATTTCAAGCTGTGACAGTCAACATAGCTAAAACTTTCCATTCCGTTCTTGTGCTGAGAAGCAGAACAACATCATTACTGACATAGACAAAGGAGTCATTCTAGCTCCCCTTCTTCTTTCTCCTCCATCTTTCTCTTCAAAGTTGTTTTGTTCAGCAAGGACAAAGACAAATTTGCAATCGAGAATCAAAATCAAGGAGTGGGAGGTGGAGACAAGAAAGACAACATAAACAGAACTAAAATATACACAAGAAGGCATACCCAAAGTTAACAAAGAATTGAGAGAGGTGGCGCCACAGAGGAAGGTACCCTATGGATCTATAAAGGAGTTAAGCAAACAATTGCAAGGATCTATTTGATTATGCAAAATCTGAGGAGAAAACATATGCAAGGATCAGAGGCGACTTCTTGCGATCTTGCCAACATTGCGAAGACGGCCAGTATCAAATTGGGTGGTGGACTCATGGGTGGAGAGTCACATCTGTAGTTTTGCCTCTCACCTTTCAATTAGATATTAATTACAATATTTAATTATTCATCTATTTTGATTATATATATAATTAAATATAATTAATTAAGTCTATTATTAATTAATACTATATAATTAAGTATATTTATAATAAATAATTAATTAGTTAGAAAATATAAATATTATATAATTCATCTATGTGTGTGTGTGTCTAATAAATCTCAAAAAAATACCGGCACAACACAATTTAGAACAAAAAGTTTTGATTAGAGTCTAAACACTGGCATAACTTGAGATTTTAACCCTTGAAACAAATAATTTTTTCCTTTCCTTTCCTTATATCAACTTCCTCCCTTTCTGTTCTTCTTTCCCTCCCGCTTCCTACCTCTAAGGAATAGGCCGTTAGCATGCAAAGGTATTGCAATTAATCTGAAATATGCTAGAACCAAAGCATAAACCCTAAAGGAAAGCAAACAAACTTTAAGGGACCAACATATAATTGAATCTAACTAGTATAGTCCACTATAAAGTCTTGACTCTTATGAAATTGAATTGTAAGTTTGAATGGCGTTGCAATTTTGAGTAACATGGTTAAAAATTCTAAAGGCAAGTTAGATTTTACAGTTAATCCTTCTTTTTAAATTGTCACAACTGTTCTACTTTCCTAATAAACTTTTGTAGACTAGAACTATCTATTAATTTGGCAGCGTTGATGTTTTTACATGAACAACTAGTTAAATAATTGTTAAAGACCACAAATCAAAAACTTTGGAATCACTTGCATAGAACCATATGGAATCACATGCATAGAACCATATGACTAGAAAGCACCGTATAAATGAAGAATAATAATGTAAGGAAAATTTCAATACAAGTTATATGTGTTCCATGTACTGTGAATAACTCTCACTCATTAAAGTTTTGTCCCATATTGGTTGGCACGAGCAATTTGTAGTATTGTCGTTGTGAACCAAAATTGAGACCCACTAGCATGGGTGAGAGTTAAGTTTTCTCAAGTCACTTAGGCAATATTGTTGACCCTACATACCATCCATATAAGTAAATATTGGTTTTACCATTGCATCAACCAAGACAAATTAAAACACTATGAAACTAAATTTTAAGTTATTTAACTTCAATTAGATATTACAATTTAAAGTTATTTAGAGGCATAGATATGACAATAATTTATAAACTATATAATATATGTACACAATTATATCTATAATTGTTAAAGTTGATTAGCTAATCACTAATTTTAAAAAGCTCAAGCTGTTGGAACCTATGCTACATTATACAATGGGCCACTGCACTTGTCCATGTGAAACTAATGAACATAGAGCATGCTACCTCTAACACTCCCCGTCACGGCCAACATGACTCAAAGCTACAGGCCTAATTTTTTTCCCCCCCTACATAGGAGGATTCGAGCCATGGACTTCATGCTCTCAAGCCATGTTAAACTTGATTGACTAACCACAAGCTCAAAATATTACAAAAGATATCACCATTTATATAATGGATCATTGCACTTGTATATGTGAGACAAATGGACATGGAGCATCACACCTTTAACAATATTAAATTAACTAACTATTATATAAAATAATCAACAAATGAGACATTCTAGTATCAGTAGAGACTATTAATAAGAAGACATTTTTAGAAGTTCTCTTACTCGATCTGACATTAACACAGAATTTTTAAACCTTGTTTCTCATCAAGTTGCAAATTTCAAGATTTTGGAAGACATGAAAGAAGATAGTCAGAAATCTCACAACACAAAAACAAGAACATGGTCTCTCCTTTTCTGCCAAATCAATTTCAAATAATAAGAAACTCTTGTAAAGATCACCTGAATCTGCAGAGCATACCTCAAATTCATCAAGGTCAGTGAAGCTGCTGACTGTTAGGTTTGCGATTATGGTTGATGAAGCTCTACAAAACCAGTTCTTAATATGTGCTCCTATTGAATCTATATAAAAGCATATGGAGAAATTAATAATGAATATGAATAGAAATATAAAGTTAAAAATTATAGATTATAAGAAAATTTTAACCAAATATACAACTGAAGTATTTCAAATTATAAATAGATCTAAAGCCTGGCATTCAACCCAAATCTATTTATGGCTGTATATATAGACTAAAACATTATAGTAATAGTTTAAGCAGTACTGCAGTAGACAATAATTGTTGATTAATCCTGTGCCATATAAAAATTTAAAGCTGTAACATGTAAGTAGTCTGCATAATTTCATAGAAAATGAAGAATTTAATTGCATGGTGTTTCTACCTTGTACACAATGAATCCAGGAAGTAAGCTAAAAATATAACTATCTGATTTCCTATTCCTAAAAGGCGACATTGTTTCCAGTACAGTTCCCATAAAGGCAGTTGGTCTTACAAACAATATAGGAAACTGGAATAGAACAGATTTAAAAGCTACTTTTTGATCCATTTTACTTTTTCATAAACAAAATTGTGTACAAACAGATTTTATTCATTCCCCTCACAATGTTTCTAACAACAAGATACTGGACATAATCACATAACAATGGATGACAAGAAAGCATATTAACTGGGCCAAAATTACCCCATCCGTTAATCTTAAGATTTCCAAATCATCGGATTACAGGACTAATTGGGAATTTTTTGTCAAATAACCAGAATCATACAGCCGACCCCAAAAAAGTTAAGTCATTTATAACAAGTTTTTCTTGTTTGAGAAAATGAATCATTTAGTAACCTAAAATAATTTTGACAAAAGTACGACTATTTCATCATCACCAACATTATCAAGCCTCGTTAGTCCCAACTATTAACCTCCATTGAACTCTTTGAAGTAGGCTGCATCCCTTAAATCACATGTGATGATACTAAGCAAAGTTTTCTTTGATGTACCTCCCGCAGACATGACTCTGACTCATTTAGCTTATCTAATTATAGAATCAATTAGGTGTTGGCATGACTATGTCATCTTAGACTAATTCTCATATTATCATTTTTTTTTGGAGTTGCACCTAATTGCTCTAAGATGATATAAAATTTGTTTTATTTCATCTACTATGAAAATTGAAATGGTTGCCACATAAGCAACCACTGTACTAATAACTCCCAAATTGACAACATTAAACCAAATTAAGGATGCCTGAAGAACTTTGTTATAATTGGAAATGTGACTGACCTGGATCATATGCAGCATCATACTGCCCCCTCCCAATAGAAGCCAGCATCCTCAAGAAATAATGGTTGCAATAAGAACCTAGAAAATTGTTTTCAGCATCTTGAATCTTCTGAAAACAATGTATAAAGCATAGTCTTCCAAAGAAGTAGCAACGATGAATTGGGAAGAGACATCACAATAACCTCAATAAAAAAACTTAGAACTATAGCTGAGATTCATACAGATTGCATATTCCACCAATTTATGATAAGCCAAAAATAAATGAATCTTACACGATAAAAAAAAAAAAAAATCAAAACAAAGACAGTTCATATATTAGCTACACTTGGACTAAAAAATGTTGTCATGCAGTTGCAAACTTGCAAATTCCAATGTATCAGAGATTGTAGACAATCACTTCCCTGAATCATGTTTGCATTAGACAGCTAGGAAACAGGCAAGAAACAGAATCCATTTGTTATTTCAAAATTTCATTGCAGTTAGTCTCAAGGTTAACTTTATTTAGTTAATCATTTCAACTGTCACCCAAAGTACATGAAGTGTAACTGATAGCAAATGTAAACAGAGGAAGCCTATCTAAGAAATTTATGGCAAACATTCCTGTGTTTATTTTGATGCTTCACATATGCAGGGCAATCACAAGTACTGGGATGGAGCAGTTTCCACAAAATCATGCAACTTAATAGGAAGCTACTGATCTATATATCTTACCTATGCCAAATGTAGAAATCCGAGGAGATATAGATCCACTATTTTCCAAAAGAGTTTTAATGGTGCTACAGATGTCATGCTCGTCTTCAACAGCTCCATCAGTTATGAGAAAAATTTGTGGAATCGAACAATTTGTACTTGATAGTAAACCAATTGCCTA
Organism: Kaempferia galanga; assembly: GCA_037974795.1. Lineage (NCBI taxonomy): Eukaryota > Viridiplantae > Streptophyta > Magnoliopsida > Zingiberales > Zingiberaceae > Kaempferia > Kaempferia galanga. Next base: position 1,126,727 of record JBBPFP010000002.1, read on the forward strand.
AAAGAAAAGAAACAATAACACAACAATCCATATTTTAAATTTACTTTTCAAACAACAATGTCTAGAAACACAATTAGCATTCATCCAGAAAAAGTAAGAACTTGAACAAATAGGTAACATACAGAGATATGTAAAGTTTGTGCTAAGCAAGAAGTTACCTCCTTTAAGGGGTGCATTATGTCTGTTCCACCCTCTGCAATAAAATCTTTATTCATCCACTGGATAGCATTTTCTACCATTTCTTCCGTAGCATGCTCCAAACATGGTGAAAAAGAATGCAACTCATCATTGAAAGCTATGATATCAAACAAATCGCCTGGCCTGAGCTCTAACAGTGAAGCAGCTAATGAGCTCTTAATATTCTCTATAAACTTTCCGTGCATGCTTCCGCTTACATCAACGACAAAAACAATTTCATTTTTGAAAGCCTGTTTCAATTGAAAAAAAAACATCCGAATAGAAAATTATATAATAATTCAGCAGAATTTTTTTTTCAAGGAAAATACAATTATAAGTAACCTAACATTTAAAGATGTTCCCTGATATGTAAATTGTAAAGTACCATATGGTGGGCGCCCTTTAAAGTGATAAGCTCATTCTGTCCATGCTCAGAGTTACATATGGAAGTACAAGGGAGGTGATAAATGGCATACATAAGATCATGGAGAGAGAAAAAGAGAGCAAATTAGAAGCTTAAATTGCACTTACAAGTTCTCTGATAGAAACAATAGATGGTTAGTAAATATTTTCAAAAAATATATTAAGATATATGGCGACAACAATTGTTTCAATTGTTGGCCATGGTTTGAAATTGTGTCATTCCAAGTAGCATAGTCAAAATTTGCCAGCCTAGTAGATTATAGAAACTCGATATTGTGCAGCAGCATGGCTTATATCTATGATGCAGGTTGAGAGATAATTTTGAATTTGAATTTCAAATTCAATTTTACTTGTTTGAAATAATTTGAAATGTTTGGTAGTTTTTTTTTTATCTGTTATTTTTTTAGGGTAATCAATTGGTTAGGACTATTATATTTCCTTCTTCCCTAGTTTCTGGTAAGGTAAATTTATAAAAGTGGTTAATTGCCTATGTAATTATCATAGGCAATAATAAGACTTCCACTATCTTCTCTATTGAGAGTCTTCCCTTTGTATAAGGTTGTGTGTATTGATGCTACATCACTTGATGTCAGAGTGGAACCTAGTTTGATTTCTATACTAAAATTCTAAGTGACTCCCTGTCTTCATGTGAGGTCATTCCCTTCAATCCCACCCCACCATTTTGTCGCAGCCCACATCCACCTAGACCTGACCCCGGGCCGGGCCAGCCTGGACTCGTAATCAGGTCAACAGGCCGGTTAAGGTTCAAGCCCATGTTTAACTGTCGAACTAGCGGTTAATTGCCGGTTTAAACCAGCAGTTCAAATAGCTAGTTCGATGGGTTTATTTGGATTTTTTATATATATGAAAATTTGTTTAAAATAGTTGTTGAAGGGATTCGAACTCGGATTTTCCATATGAAAGTCGCATATCATAACCAACTAGACAACACCTTTGGTAGCAAAAGGTGGAATCCATCACCCCAACGACCTCACACGGTCGGCTCCATGACCATGTATGAGAAGGTAAATCGGGAAGCTATAGTAGGTCAGTGTGGAGGAGGGCTTTTTTCCTCGGAACTAGACTATACCTTTGATATTATTATGTGTTGGTTAGTTTATTAATAATTAATTAATAGTTTCCTTTTGCTGTATTGTTATCCTTATTCTTAATAATTGGAAGAAGAGTAAAGTGAGTAAATAATTTCTTTCAACTTTGTAACAATTCATTTATACCAGTGTAATTTAAAAGTTAAAGGTAGAGAGTAAAAGCAATTCCAATTGTTGGGGAAAGACGATTTTTTTTATCCATTGAAATTATTTGATCATTTTTTTATTAATAACTATGATTTAGTGTTAATTATTCTCCAAACTCAATAAATAAGGAGTTCATTTTATTATTTCCACATCATCTTCTTTATTCTTAATTTCAAAATCTCGATGACTTCAAGTCTTCAATTATAATACAAGCAAGCGATTTATCATCTTGATCTAGGAGCAGTAAGGAAATAGTCAATCCAAACGATGATTTCGATATTTAATTTACCGATAAGCCTGAGTAAGCTTCGATACTCGAGACACAAGTTCATCATTTTTTTAATGGATTTACAATTTTTATTTTTTAATATAATACTCTTGAACCGTGGCGAACCGTAACCGTCTTGGACGGTTTAGGGTCGCCCCCCAAAGTCACATCATTGGTAGGTTGGAACCAAATAAATAATGCTAGTTTTTGAGTTGAACACAAGAAGCATTGTTGAAATTGTGGAGAGGCTGACCTTTTTTCGCTGATTACTTCCTGGAAAAAGATAAAAGCAGAACATATCTCTCTGGTCACCATCCTGTGTTGTTGGAGCCTTTAAGAGTATACCACCAGACAAGTCATTTGAATAAAGCTGATGAAGACAACAAAAAATGATAGACCTGTAAGCCTCTTTTCCTAAAACAGTACAAGGTTAATTTTTTCATTTCCTTACCTAAATTGTCAAATGACATTCAAAATTAACTACGCTAAACATTCAGTTGTCCTATTGTGCATATTCAAATTAAAAAGGTTAAAATAATAACCAACATAATTAGGACTTGCAGCTTGATGTTCAAAAGTTCATCTTGCATATCTATCCTTTTGTGCTACAATTGAAAGAAATTTCAAGTATTAAAGTATTATTATTATTATTAACCACAGTTCAACAAACAAATGCTAACTCAATGTGACATAAATTGGTGATATCGACATCTAACAGATGCAATTTGGTTGAGTCAATTATGCTCCATTAGTTAAGCATTTGCTAGCTCTAATGTTTTGTTAACACTGAATTGATCTAAGCACAAGAGCAAGATTCCGTTTATAGTTCCACTAATTAAAAAAACTGAACCAAACATATGCAGTAGGCAAAACTAATTTAAAACTCTAGGATAAGTGCACATGACATGTTAATAACGCATTGAAAGGTTTTGCACAAGTTAGTAGATAATGTAAAGCAATGAAGTAAGACTTGACATAGTTTCAAATTTTGTTCCTCCTTGTTGACTTGTCACTTGAGGAAGCTACTACTTGTGGACTGAAATTGAAACAATGCGTTCTTGGGCAAATTTATGTATTCACCTATATCATACACAATCAATCATTATAGATACCCTTGTTCATGTCTGCATTAAACAATTCAGACTCCCAACTGTGACCAGGAAAGGAGAGTGACCTACCGAGATATTCTTTGTTTATGCTTTTATTCTCCTTCCCCTTCCTCCCCTTTTATTAATTTTCCTCTAACCCACTCAATTTCTCATTTCTCCTTGTCCTATGGTCTCACTGCACACTGATGCCAAGTATGTTAGTCACCTAGCCTATGAGACCACCATGTCCTGTACCATGGTAGTCAAAAATTGCAATCTAGAGCTTTGGATCTTATGATCCAAATTGACCTGAACGTTCTAGATCCCATTTGCTAGGTGACTACCAAACAACCTTAATTAGGATCTTCTTATTCATGTGTAGGATCTTGATCCAAAACCCCAAACAACCTTAATTAGGATATATTTAAATTCAATCAGATGCTTTAACAATCAATATTTATATAGCAAGTATTTTTTTCATGACATATCATTTAACGAAATTTGCAATTGTATATGATCGTTTGTGACTCCTAAATAAAAGAATTTTTTTATAATTATTGTTACTATCATCTATCTTGAAGTTATAAAGATAGAACACTAACAGTTGTGTTGTATTTTTCATATATTACTATATGAATAATTTATTTATGTTTCATGATATTGAAATGAATATTTGAAATATTCATATTAATAGAATATATTGAAAATTAATATGTATATAAACTATAAATGTTAACTAAAATATTCTTAATTGTAGTATTTTACAATCGTACGATCTAAGCCTATGATAATGTTTCCATTCCTTGGTAGGATCTCAATCCTACAATCATGTTCTCCATCAAAACTAGTCTAAAACAAGGTCACCTTGAACTAACAACACCAACCAGCAACCTATGTTGAAATGGGGAGGGTGCTACAGATTGAATTGATAGCGATACTGATATTTTATTCCTCAAGGCTTGATTAGTCTCTTATTGTAGATTTGCCATAAAGACAACCAACTTCAGAAGAAAGAAACACTCAATATTATGCAAAATGAAAATAAAATTGGAACTTACACTATATGAGAATTCAAAATCTTTATCTGACCAACTATCAACATTTGCTTCATACAAAAAATTTAACTCTCCCGCTTGGCTTTTTTTTTCCTGGAAAAGGAATTAGAAATGTCATTAACAGATCTGAGTGAGTCCATGTATTCCAAATGTTCAATAATAAACCACAATCATCACCTTCAAAAGATGGCTTATCTTCTGGATCAGAAGTTCCTTTCCGAACCCGCTATTCAGGTTTAACTGAATTTTTTCTTTTTTTGCAACAATTTTTGAAAATGGAGTAACATATTCTGGAAAATTGAAAGGTATGCTAACCAAGAATTGGCCATCGTTATATGTCAACTTTTGTGACCATCTTGCTTTGATAGAAATGTCTGATCCTCCATTGACCTTGGCAAAACAGATATTACATAAATTGCCTATACAAGTAATTTGAACTTTAGAAGAGAGCAAGTGACCAGAAATAGACAGATGTTTATGGCTGAATCACCTGAGGAATTGTTAAGTAAAATATGTGTCCTTTTAGGAAGCCACTGCCTTTATTTTCAGCAGTATTTCCAATGTTATGTTCTTCCTCTTCAATCACCTGAGTATGGTATGATCTTCCACCAACCTCAATCTCAACACCTAGAACTGAACCCTGTTAGCGACACCCTTCTTAGTTTATAAGAAATAAATTCAAAGGCTAAAAGACTTGCAAAACAACAATACAACCATGAAAATATGGCAGAAAGCATAAATTTCAGTGATTCATTCTATTACACGATTATTTGACTTCGAACTGTATCAGTACATGATTTATAGTCAAACATACCAGGAAACAAAATAAGCTGTATATCAGTAAAACCAGCTCAGGACGTTATAAGTTGTATATCCCTTTTATATATTGAAGATATAAAAACCTACTGAGGAAAATTTACTAAAGGGTTAGTTAAGTATATTTTCCCTGTGGAAAATTCAGAAGTTACTAAACACCATATGGTTTAAACCTACAAAAGAAAATTCTAAAGGATTAGTTAAGTATATTTCCTCTGTGTCAAATGCAGTAGTTAATAAACACCATATTTATGGTTTAACTAGGCTATTAGGATTAACTTAAATCGCCTGCTTATTATCAACATCAAGCAAATTGAAAAAGACAAATGTCAATAAAAATTTATGCAAATCATAGTCTATAGAAGTGCACTTCATTCGTTAATGTGTAAACAAAAACTAACTGCAAGCCCTAGCAGAAGTTAGGAATTTATAAGCCCTTAAGCAATCGTATCTTAGGTCTATTGTATACCTAGTATTATTACAAACCTTCATCTTTCCAAGCTAAGTTCTCTAGTGCCATAACACCACCTAAAACCACACATTACTATTCGGTCACTATGGCTAGAAATTGGGAGCAATTGGAACTTCAATCTTTCAACCAAGATGCTATCAGAGCAAGTAACGTGCTAAACTGTTTATCAACGCACTACACCATGGAAATCTTCATTTGTAGTCTATCGAAAAGTAGGAACAGGATGTAGAGGGACTACATTTTTGGCGATAATATTTGCATCTCCTTGATGACAATTCAATATTTACAGAAAAACACTTCCTCTTCGTGACATGAACAGCGACAGATAATGACCTGCCAAAGTAATATTCAACGACAACTTCGAGGTAATCCTAGGGCGAAAAGCAAACGCAAAAAATTTTGTGGAGGAAAAAACAGGAACAAATTCGCTTTACCTGCTCGCCTATGGGGACAACCAACCGGCAGTTGCAACTCTTATTACGCATCACGCAATGAACCCGCCACCGGCCGTGGACGGAGACGAAGGCCGAGTCGAGGAGGCAGTCTATTTCCATCCCGATATCTCCCATCTGGAGCGGGATCAGCGCCGGCGGATCGCACCTTCCATACACGTGCGGCTGGTAGCTGGGAATATCCGGGTTGTCAACGATCCGGGGGTCGGATATCACTGCATACACCATCGGCGCCGAAGGGAGGAACGATTCCGCCTTCCTTTCCATCCCTCCCACCGGTCTCGGCGGCCCCGCGACCTGCCGGTCCTTTCCGGCGTACACCCGCTTCGCCAGCTTCAGTCCATCCTCGACGGCCCTCGCGAACTCCTCTTCCTCCGCCATGCCCGTGCGATCTCGACCCAACAGTTCGGGTCCCCGCAAGAAGGTCGCAACCCGTGAGACGCGGAGCGAGAGAAGCAAGGAGAGAATTGAGAACGGGAAGAAACGAAGTTATGAACTACGGCGAAGCGGAGAGGAGAGAGAAAGAGGGGAACGGATAAAATGGGCGTTCCGCTTTTGAAGCAGAAGGCCGTTTTGGTAATTAACTGAAAACGACAAGAAATAAAGGCCCAGCTGGACAAGGAGGAGATCTGTCCGTCTATTCTAGTCGTAGCTGCGAATTCTCGCCGTTGGATCTGTTGCCCGCCCGTTTTACATGCGCTTCGTCTTCCCCGCAAACGGTAACCGGAATTGTCCTCTCTGCGAGAAAAGAAACCATCTGTACCCATCCCCGTACCGATAGACGAGTACAAGCGGGCCCCGCTATCAGGATCTGCATTGAACGCGGGTAGATGCTTGGAGAGTCCTAATGACTTTTATGCCCTTTTGGCATAGTCGTAAATGACAGATTCATAATTTAAGATTATGCGGATTTTTTATAACGAATAAATTTAAGTATTTCGCAGTTAGCATACCGTTATAAGAATAAAACTCATAAATCATGTTTATGCGGATAAACAAAAACTCTTATAACTTATAAATAAACTTCCAAAAAAAGTAAACAGCTAAATAAATTTTGATTATAAAAACTTAAAATAATTAAATAAGTTCAAATTAAGAAATTAAATAAGTTGAACTTGAATAATCATTTTAATACTTTGATTAATTTTCAGTTTGGGCTCAATTATCTTAAAAATAATTTGGAACATTACTGGACTTCGTTAACATAATGAAAACATTTCATTAGGAAGAGATTCAAGACAAGCACCAGCTAATCTTACAAAAAAATTGTTCTAATAATAGTAATAGAGTTTTAATTAAAAAATATTTTAATTTTAAAATTTAATTAGATTAGATTAATTTTAATAAAATTTATTTAAAACTTTTTAAATTAATATTAAAAAATTGATTATAATTATTTAATAATTTTGAATATATTTGAGCAACTTTGATTAAACGTATTAAAATAATATTATTTTAAAATTTAAAGTGCATCTTAAAAAGAAGGGGTACATTTTGAAAACTTAAGTAAATATGGAGTAGAAAGTAAATTTTTCTCGTAAAAATGCAGGAGTCGGCGAAAGAACCACCGAGGCAGCACGGCACGGCACGGCAGTTTGGAAGCCCTTTTCGGCCTCGCCGTCGGCGATTCGTCGATCACCCTCAAGCTCCATCGCCATGGATGCCACCAAATGTTCCTCCCGGGCGACCCCTCCTTTGAATCCACGAACCCCTAGCCCGGCGCCAGCCAACGACGACCACTTACGCGTCAGGCGACGGGCCCTCGAGGCTGTGCTAGAAAATTGCAGGAGGGCCCTCGAATTGCTCGAGAACCCCGACCTGGACCCTGGTATCGAGATACCCGAAGCTCAGAACCCTTCCGCCCCGGCGGATCAGGGGGATAGTTCGCCTCGGGGATCGCGATCTTCCATGGATTTCGAAACCGATGAGGTATGTGAGGGATTCATTTAGGAAATTTCAATAATCTCAAATCAAATTCTGATCTACGGTGATGTACGATTGAATTGTGAATACTTTACTGGTTTTGATGTACAATTTGAATAAACTGATCAACTTTTTGTATGGGTGGTGGGGGAGGGGGGATGGGATTCAGGGATCTCATGTCGATTGACGAACGCTAACTTCTTCTCTAGAAACAAACTGCAAAATTTTCTATTTCGATCTATGCATATGTCGAAGACATGTGCCGTTGGGTGTCCGGGAATTTGTTGACAAAAGTTTGTCATACCTATTGACCATATGGATACCCTCATCTAGATGGCTCGTTCTGCATGAAAACTGATGTCTTGTAGACTTCTTTGCATCCAATTATTCCTTTTCTGCTAATATGCTGTGTTAATTGTGCTGCCGCTAATGTCTCAAAACTCAAAATGAGCATGTCAGGCCTCGTTTGGTAGGTAAGTTTAGATAAACACAAGATAGAGAGTTTAGATTATCATGAGTGTTTGGTAGATGTGTTTAAAAAAATGGGTTTAGA
>JBBPFP010000002.1:1155414-1171438 GCA_037974795.1 Kaempferia galanga
AGGGAGCATTCATTTTGTTTTCATTTTTTTTTTTTTTTTTTTTTTACTTCATAATTTGCAACATGTGATTATGGAACACTGGTTTCTGGTTTAAACTCAAATGCCACAAACTTCATGGTAGAATCATCCAAATAAAAGATGTGTCCTTTGTCTATCGTTTAATGATGATCATCATCGCCTCTTGCTCCTTTTGTATGTATTGACTGTTAACGATATACGGTTGATTAAGTGCTGATCATGTGACGTGGTTCAACCTAAAGAGCCCTAACTATCTAGCCATTAGTAATGATTCATACCTCATCGACAAGGTGTCTCATCTAGCCATTAGTAATGAAATAATGTTTGGGCATAATCTCCAGCCTCCACACCACTAAACTCCAAGGCACTATGGGTCTTCTAGGTTTGAAGAATTCGTCTGTATTCGTGGTCCCTTTCGTGGCCGCAGCAAACTATTCGATGATCAGCAACATGATATTGGCACACCAAGCCTACTTCAAATATTAGCCCAAAAAGATTCTACTGTTGTTTCAAAAGAAACCGTATGTGATTGTATGGGGGTGTCAATATAGCATTGCATGTGAGATAGTCACAATGGCCTTAGTAGAGGTGCTTGTGTGAACACAAATGTTATAGAGAAGCACTCGATTAGGGATGATAATTTCACCTGAACCCGATAGAGGATCCGATATCTAACCCAAATAGAGGAGAGTATAGAGGGCCTATCGATACCAGATATCAAACCCGAATATATGATTAAATTATATATATTAGAGAGAAATTTTTTATCAAAATCTACTAACTATTTTTATTGATATTAGAAGACTATGTTTAATCTATTTTCTAATTATATATATTTTTTGAATGATAATAGTTGAATAGAAAGAATAAAAATTATAAATATACAAGAAATCTAATCCTTTAACGGGTATGAGTATCCTCATTATATATCTTACACCCGATAAATATGGGGACGAAAGATATAAAATCCAATCTGAATCCAACCCATTGACATTCCTACACTCAATAGGATTTCCATTCAAAAGTTCCTTTTCGATTGTCCGATCCACCTAAGATTTGACAAAATTTACTACTTATCCATCTAGAAAAAGTTTAAGAGAGCCCAAAAAAATATTACCATAGTACATATTAAAATAATTAAAAATATATTCGAGAATAAGATGACAAAGATAGAGATAAATAATTAAAAATATATACAAGAATATAATGACAAGAATAGAGACTTAACAGACTAACCGAAGTATTTACAATATAAATAGAATTATATCAAATATCAATTCTAAATATCTATCTTTTATATTAATTATAGATAAATTTACTAAACATATCCAAAATACAATAACATAGTCAATTGATATTATTCTAATGGATTAGATACATAAAAAAAAAAGTAAATGTTTGACTCGAATCTTTATGAAAAACATTTAAATTGAAAGATTTTAAGATTAATAAAATAAAGATAAAATATATAATATTTAAATTTAATAATATTAGACTAAGATAATTATTAAAATAAAAGATCCATTACTTGAAACTAAAAATTTTAAGTGTTTAAGATCATTTTTCTAAAAAAAATGAAAGAATTGAGATATGTCTAATATATATAATAGAAACAAAATGATTAAAATGAGAGAGAACGCCAGATGTTCTTTGTAATCATAAAATATCTCTATAACTTAAAAAAAATTCTATAAAATGACAACATAATATGTTATATGAAGTTGAATATTGAGCTATAACTCGAACACATAAACAGAAGATGAGAATATTAAAATGGATGTACAGACATATAACAACGAACAAAATTAAAAATAAAAATATTAAAGAGAAAATCAAAGTTACAGTTGAAAAAACTCCGAGAGACATGTTTACGATGATATAGATAAATACTTAGACGACTAATAAATACTTGAATTAAGAAAACTAGAATAAATATGCAAATAAAATTAAGAAAACCAAAACACCTAGTTAATAACAATAAAAAATAAATTTTATTTAAATATAAATGATGATATAGTAGTAAATAGAATCTAATAATGTAAAAAAATTTATATAGCTAACTCCACTTAATACACCTAATAGAATAACTCTGGATTTGTTATTGTAACTTTTAACACATTCAAATTAAATATACTAAAAGCGAATGATATCAATAGATTAATGATTAAAAAAATTATATTTCTTTTTTCAAACCTCAAATTTAACCACCATCCAAATTTCCCAACATGAGGCATCCATAACACATGGAAGTGCATTGAAACGCTACACTTGTTACAAATAAAATAAAATAAAATAAAAGATATAAGCATTTTATAACTGAACATTACACATTTGTTCTGGTAGACTGGCAATATGTGAATCAGGCGGAGAGAAAATAGAGTATGAATAAAGAGGGGGAAAGTTAAGGGTTGCATATGTACAAATTTGTTATGCCAACAGCTATAGAATAATCTATATACAATGTTGACATGCGTACCAGAAATCCAACAAAGCAAATTCGTCATGGGTGCTGGTAGATTCTTGACCCGTTTCAGATTCATCACCTGAAGTATGGAAAGCTTGAGGAAATGATGAAACGCGAAAAACAAGCAAATTATAGTTTTTATCTCTAATCTTTTGTGCAAATATATCAGAAATTCTTCCAATAGCCGAGGAACTTGTAATTGAATGAAGGAATATTTGATTCTTACCACCTGTGGCATTGCATTAGGATCTGCACATGAAACTGGAAACGAAGTTGCGAAATCGATGCACTTTAGCATCGTATTTTTGTGTCAAGTTTGTTTGGCTACTCGACATAGTTCCATCGCTTGAATATCTTTTTCTCTTTCTCGACCGGAGCAATAAATCCTCAGTATCTAGCACGTAAGACACCTGGGAAGAAAAAAGGAAAGAAATAAGATAGTGTGATCGAATAGGCAATTAAACTAAAGGTTTCAACTAAAAGTTCATTCATGTACCTTAGATGAAATGCAAGATATCTTGCACTCCAAGCCGTTGATGACTTGAATCCCTTTCATGGCTTTGCAAGCGGCAGAATACTCATCAGCACCCCTGTTTTTACGCTTATTCCTGCCAAAGTTCATCTGGTAAAAACATTGGGTAATGTAAGAACTTGAGATTAGTGTCGATAATACTCACCTTCCCATGAAGACACCTTGCAATCGCTTCCTGACTAGCACACTTGAGAGAAAATCATTGTGCAAGTAAGATGAGAAGCTGGGATCCATTGCAACTGCCGTAACATCGTGTTTTTCATGTCCATAGTCCATGAGTTGGATTGACAGTCGGGTCACATCTGAAGTCTGTGAATACTGAAAGAAGAAAACATTTTCTTAACTATGGATAGAGCACAAAGAGGTAATTAGAAAGAAGCGTACTGTTTGTATGTATTTTCCCTCTTTCGATCAAAAAGTGAATGTTGCTTCGTAAAAGGGCTAAGAGATGGAGAAACTCACACTTTCAAATCTGTATATACTCTCATCGTGCAGAAGAACCCGGGCATTTTCATGATAAACAACATCAAAATGTCTCCCGGCTCGCCTTGATTTTTCATACAAGTAGAGATGGAGAAGCTTACTATTCATCTCATCAGAGACTATTGCCTGAAGCTGGAAACAAACAAAGATGTATATATATACATATATAACAAAATGATACAATAGTTTGAGAGCCATTTATTAATATATAAAAAAGATACCTGTTTAACGACTTTGAAGATTAGCTTGTCCAATGTAAAAAGTACATACGACTGGGTCCCAATAATGGAACGGCAATCATCTTCAAATTTGGTATTGTCAGCAGAACCATCAAGTAGATTGAATAGAGCGCTCATAAATCTGCAAAGTGAAATGTATTAAGCCTCCACGCATAACCATCTGCAAACCCAAAATAACTGAGGAACATGTTTAAGTGACATTACTTGACATATAAATCAGGATGGTTTGAATCTTTAGAATTTCTCCATTTATTTTCAGCAGCAGATGAGTTTGTCTTAGCAGAGAGTATCCTTTCATACAACATCTGCAATGGAGATAGTACATTAGTCTACTATCTCATATATTGGCAAAAGGAATTAACCAAGGACCATCTGACCTGATGAAGCCGAAACAACACATAGAATGAATCATTTCCATAAAATATCTTCGAAGATTTTTCATGCTTATCATGTAATGCAGCATGCACGTGCCTAGCAAGAGGTTTCACAGTGTTAAGAAATCGTTCTGAATATGGTAATGATGTAATTTCCCCTTCAACATCATGTGCTTCAGTCATTCCTTCAGCCTCCCCTTCACTTTCAGCCTTAGGCTCCTCATCATCATGCTCTGCATCATCCTCTTCCTCATGATCTTCGTGGGAGCATTCCTCCCCATTACCAGATTCACTGCCAGATGCATCCTCACCGGCTTCTGATGCATTTTCACTGGCATCGGTGGATCGTTGAGGACTTTCTTCATCCTCATCATCGGCGTTATTCTCACCAGCAGCGTCACCACATCCAGGCCTGACTTGGTACTCTCTGCTAATGGAAACATCTTTCTGCTCAGCAGCTGTAATTATGGCAGTGTCTCCAAAAGCCACAAAATTATCCTCTTCAAAATCTCCAGTAGGTGACAATTCACCTTCTTCTCTTTCAATCTTAAAATTCCTAAGGGATGTAGGACTTTCAGTAGGCTTGAAACCTTTACTACCTTCAGCAATGCCACCAGTATTTACAGATATAATTGGCCTCCCAGAGTGTCCGCCCTAGTACATTAAGAAACATCAGAATTCCAGATGAAATTGTCATCTCTAAGTAAAACATCAAAGTTCCCTTAACAGGGCAAACATCACTAGCATTCATGCATACACATGGCCAAGAAAACAATGGTTTCTGAAAGAGTGGTTTAGGTGGTCAAACAATAGATGTGCATTATTTCAGGAGAGGGATGGCTAATGCATCCACCTTAACCACATATCCCTTCAAGTTGTGCATCGTTCCAAAAATGCATATGACTGCTGTACATTACTCGGATCGAATAGCCAATGCAGATCAAAATATTTGGCATGGCTATTAACTTTTTCACATGTGATCAACAGAAATATTGCATCAAACTTGAAGTATCGTTGTCCAAACGTTGACATTTGCCGAGTACAGAGGAGACAACTAAGTATGAGAGGAAATCACATGGGATGATTAATATTATACTGCAAAGATTGACATATATTTTTGGTATCTGAAATTATAGATGTCATTAGATTATGTAGAATTATAGATGCATTGATTTAAACATTATATATTTTCATTACAGTTTGCTGCACAGATCTTATGTATTTTTATCAACATAATGATTTATAATATTTCTTAATATGGGCAGCATGGACTACCACATATGCATAATGATGTGGAGTACGTGCAAAGGATTTAATTTCTTTTTACTGCCATGATCAATTTAGAAGAACTCTGCCTATGATGAATAAACTCCATCATGGTCAATCCCAAGCCGAATCAAGGAGGACCATGGAGTTTGGTTGTCAAATAGCATAAAACATAGACAAATGTTATGTGCATATGGATAAATTTAGAGAAGGTAAACCAGTCAAATTTGTAAGTCAGACAAGCCAGATCCAGCAGGTTGTTTTGGAAGAACCGAATCAGACAAGCCAGATCCAGCAGGTTGTTTTGGAAGAACCGAATCAGACCCTCATTAGTTTGAAAAGTATGCATTCCAGCTGTATTCTTATATAGTTTTAAAAATGCAAGATTCCAATGCAAGAAACATCTCAGCAACCAAAAAATATTGTTTGTCACCCGATTTAACCGCTATCATCATCAATAATGCCTGAAATTAAGGCAACATAATAATAAAGAAAAAAGACATGGGTAATGGAGCTGTCCATACTCTCTTTCAACTATAATGAGCAACATTTTTAGTTCCCAATTGAAGTAGGATAACAATTAATGTTTAATTTCAAAATATTGATCTGATAACCCAGCTGAAAAGACTTTATATCATATCCAATATATAACCATAAGGCATAGACCTGGCAAAACACGGAGCATACTGCCATATTCATATGGCCAAGACCTTGCCAAACATGGAGCATACTGCCATACTCGTCATATGGCTAAGTATAATATCATGATTCATGCAAACATCAATCATAAGCCATATATCCTGACTCAAACAAGGACAAAAGGTCAAAGTTATACCTCTGAAGAAGGTAACGTTTCACTGGTTGCACGGGGTTCACCTTGCAGCTCTGTTCCAACATTGGCAGTTCTCAAAGATGCACCAGTAATCCCTTCCAGATAAAAACCAGAAAATAAGAAAATGGTGAAAAAAAATCGAAAGTTAAAATCTTTTGATTAACTAAAAGTAACACCAATACCTGTTATATTCTCTTGATTTGATCGAGTACCAACTTCTTCATCTCTATTTACAACATTGTTACTATCTGGCAACTCTTCTGAATGCACATTTAGCAAAGTTCCTCGAGAAACTTCATCAATCATAGGAACACTACTCTGCACAATTCCTTGATGTGAATTATTGATAAGATTTTCACCACGCCAAATGCCACGATCTACATCATGAGAGTAATTTTCAGTAGCAATCACATCTTCATTTAGTAAGCCAGTCCTGCCACACCCTGCTTGTTCATGTAGAATATTATTGTCAGTTTTAATTTGCTTAATAGCTCCAGCATTCCCATTGCTTTCAGCCAAATCTGCAATACTGGTTTTGACAACACGACTCTTCAAGTTTATATCTTGTCCATCTACACCTTGATTTCGATTTGGAACACCCAACAGGGACTCCAAAAAAGTAGTCCATAACTTCATGACTTTGTCCAACTGGTCTGAAGATGTGCACACTTCTCCACTTGAATATTTTATGATTCGATATAAATCCTCGTGAACATCTACATCTGCATACTTAAATTCCATATTGGGAATAATTGGGTGCCTATTTTTGGCAGCAACAGCATGAAGAATGTCATCGTCCTTCTTCATCTTGTCATTAACTTCTTTAATCTCAGCCAACAAAGCTATTCAAACAATAAACAAACAGATAAATGGGATTGGAGAAAAAAACAAGGAAAATGACATAGAAGGCTAGAATATGTGCATCATCACTTTAATAAGCAATGAGAACCTCTGTTGTTAATGTTATGTCTCTTAAAATACTCAAAAAGAACTGTAAACAAAATAAATGATCACGTACTTTTTGTGCTCAAATTCTTTGAATCTTGTTGCTTGAAATAGAAACTGCGATGATCAAGTGACTTATGATAATTCTTGGCATATATTTCTGCCCATACTTTATTGAAATCTGACCGACACCTAGACCATTCCTCTTGCTTTTGCTTCAGACGAGTTAATATGACTGGCAATGCAAGACTAGCATTTTTCTGAATTACATCCATGACATCAAGACCATGGTCTCCATATAGCCGTTCAATACATCTCAAATTCAAAGCTATTTAAGAGGGAGAACGAAACAGAGAAATTCAAGTCAATGAAAAGATAAGCATGTAGTCAAAGTAATGCAGCAAAATGCTTAAATGAAACATAAGCCACTTTTTAATAGGTGAAATTGTGATGTATACTGACAAGTAAGATGGTCTTCAATGCGTATAGTATGGGCAGGATCTTGCATTATTTCCAGCAGTTCCTCAACACGCTTAGTGGTGGCATTCACTGATTCCAATAACATATCCATCTCAAATCTGCCCAAGCATCAATAATAAAATAAAAGTTAATAAAGACCAAATATGAAATTAAAAGATGGTGTAAAGGACAAAACGCACTTAAAATAGCATGCCATTGTTAATAACCCCAAAACAGTGGCTGCAATAAAAGGGAAACTAAATTGGCAAGTATTTATGTCATTACCTATCATCTTCGCATCTAAATAAGCTCTCTTCATATTGATTTTTTCGCATGTGCTTGAAAGAATAATCCTCACTTCCAGAAGTCACTGACACCCAATGATCATTTAAGACTGACTCTCCAAGTTCAGTTCTGTGGCTAGTGGAGGGTATAGGATACTGACAAGCAATAATCAAAGTATTCAACATTAAAATCAACTTAAATATGAACTACACTAAATAAAAGTATACACATGCAAAATATTAGGGATAAAAATTACATTTTTTGGAAGAAGGCGGTAACTTGGAGTACAACATTGACAATCTGAGAGATCAAGCTCTGAAATTGGTTTCCATAAATTATATTTTTCTTTGTTTGAGCATAAAGTAGCCTTGTGTGAGTTGCCTTTATCGACTCTTTCCCTTTCAGTGTTTCTCTCATTTTCATGATCTTTCTCCCGTTCAACCAGTTCTCGATCCCTTTCTCTGTCTCTATTCTCTATCTTAACTGGCCTAGCCATATGTCCTTCATTGAACAAGCATACAGTTAAAATAATAATAAAACTGAAACAAAATAGATGTATATCAAAGTCCTGAATTTTATGGACATAAAAAAAAAGTCCAAGAAAACAACTAATTTATCAATTTCAACATACGCTAGAAAGAAAAAGACCTTTGAACGTACTTTTGTTGAACACGCCTTCTAGAAATCCATCTGCAGAAAAATTTTGGGGTAGAAAACTCTGAAAGCCTAAATTACCAAAATATATTAATAAAAACACATATCAAGTTGTTGGATGCCTGATATTATAAAGATGTATAGGCACACCTATATTCTCGCAGTGGCCCAGAAATTCATTGAAACCTTCCATAAGCTCTGGATACTTCCCTAGGATGTCACTAACCTGTAACAACAAGCATAGAGTTTTAAAATATATAACACACTGTATCTTCAAACAGAAGGCAATAAAAAATACAAATATTGGCAAACATGTTATGCATAATAGGATAGCCATAGAATTATTGTCTTTCCTAAAATAGATTACAGTCTTAGGAATTTGCATTCTTTAGCAAAGAAAATTGAGACATATATACATATGCACAGCATAGGTACATAGTTCATTTTGTAACCGAAAAAAGCTGCTAGAGAGCCACCTGTACTTCGAATCATAAAAGAATTTATCTAGTCCATTCTAGATTCTCTTTTATTGGATAGCTACCATGAGCTTCAAGAAACACAAGGTAAATTTAGAAGGTAAGCATAACATAAAGGTAGTTGCACTTGGGCGATATTAATTATTTACTAAGAGATCCTTCTAAATACATATATTTTTTGTGAACTAAATCTACTAATCTGAAGTGGTGATGCTAAAACACAAGAATGACGATAACTCTGGATATGGTTCAAAAACTGGCTACAAAAGGAGAGTTATTAAAAAAATATCAAGATAGGAAGACATCAACTAGATTAAGATAATCTTTGATTTGTGAACTTTAAATTCCCATGAGATGAGAGTTCGTATAATCAGTGTTGTAAATGGCAGCAAGCGGTGCCGAGGCGGTTCAAATTTTTTTACTATTTTTTTATACATAATATTATAAACAATTATTATTCTTTATAATATTTACTTTTAATAAAATATATTAATTAAAAAGTAAATATTTAATTTAAATACTTAAAACTATATAAATATATATAATTAATGAGATAATTTTATTAGATTTTAATTAATTAAGTCTATTTAAATTATTCCAATCAAGAAGTTGATTAAAATTATTAACCTAAATTATTTAATTAAACACAACTTAACCGCGTACCCAGTTTCAGCCAAGCGACGAGTCCGACACGTCGCCAGGACACAACGAGCAGTCTCGGGCAACGCTTTCGGGCCCATCATCCAGCGGCGACACCTCCGGGCCCTTGGCGGGGCTCGAACAATGCTTCTAGCCCGTTGCCAGTTTTGGACGACAAGTCCGGACTCGTCGTAGGGCCAGACTAATCGTCCAGACGCATCGCGGTGGCGAAACGGCAGCAACATAGGCAGTAGTGGTAGTTTCAAGCGCGACGGTGGCAAAAAGAACCGAGTCACTGCCTAAAGCACCACCTCAGGCAAAGCCAGAACAATCGATAATCGCCTCCCACCTAGGCGGCCGCCTCGACCGCCATTTAGAATACGGGGTATAATTATTTATTTTAGAAACCCATGTTTTATGTGCAGCTACAGAACCTACCAATTTAATAGTGATACCTTAAGTATCACATGTATTGGGATTCTAAAACTACTTTGATATTTACCATTTTTTGACTTCACAATTTTTCCTCTTTGACACAATTCGCCCATCTTATTTTACTATGTTTCATTTTATCTGTTTTGGTTACTTAGTGAATGGAAGTTGACATTCTCATCTCGATAATCTAGTTAAATCTTTACAAAAATGAAATTGGGTCTTATCAAATAAAAAACCATAATTGCCTCATATACAAAAGCGGCAATAGTGTTTTGCAAATTTTCCCAATGTTGCATTGAAAGATTGATGAATAAAGGGCAACCCGATGCACGAAGCTCCCGCCAGTGCAAGGTCCGAGGAAGGGTCGGTCCACATTGGGTATATTGTAAGCATCCTTACCTTGCATTTTGCAAGACATTGTTTCTACAACTTGAACCCCTGACCTCAAGGTCACATGGCAACAACTTTACCGTTGCGCCAAAGCTCCCTTTCTATAGCCTCTATGAAAAACAAATCCTTTGTTAAATATTATTGGAGGTATACAACATCCATTGTCGTCAATGAGTACAAGTAGCGTTTGACAGTAGATGAGAGAACACAATAATTTAGATTGGGAAAGAGGAGAAAGGGATGAAGTTATCGATGCAAAAAACATTAAAATCCATAATGTTTGCCAAACTCCTATAAATTTAGTGTAATTCCCCACAATAAATCCATTCCTAATACTTTAGTCCATGGAGGAACAACTCCATATGAACCCTAGAATCTGTCATGGTTATCTCATCACGTAAAACCAAAAATGACAAGAGTAAAGCAAAACAAATAGTAAAAATACAACCACAGCCCAACTTTGGACCACAGAGACCACAATAATTCAAGTGACTGCTTGATGATTGAATTGGTCCCTGATGTGGCATAGAACCAGAAATAGTCCAGGAAGAGAAGGTTGCACTCAAACTATGATGGGGAGAAAGCAACATTGTGATCGGAAGAAGTGGTGGAGACTGGAGAGAAGGGAAGGTGGAACCAAGATGGGGAATAGAATAGGTCTCGTAAGAGGAGCATTCTCGAGGTAAACAAAGGTCTCTAGGATGGGATGGCAAAGGCAGAAATGGTCGCTTGGTCCCGGGAACTAGTAGGAGAGTATACTACTAGATCAAAAATAACCAGTGTTAGAAACATATTGATCACTATGAGCAGCAAAACTTGAGATGTACATATACAAGAACTCCATATACTTCATAAATTTCATCATATTCCCTGTACATGAATGTTTTATATAACCTTTAGTATGTGGATTATATTGGTAACACGTCGTATTCTAGGCAATGTTGAGGTATTGTCCACTTTGACCGATATGATTTCGTTCTACAGTGGAATATAACTCCAAGGTGAGGAGCCTCCCAGTGATCATTCCGGAACTATTTTACACAATCACAATCAATTATGGAGTTCTTATAGAACCCAACCAATTCTACTAAAAGGTGCCTCGTTAACAAGAGTCGCCTTAGACCCATGGCCCAATCATATCTTTTTTCTTCTTTGATGTGTTTTTTGGTTCATTCCTGCCCCTTGCATCCTATATCACTGCCAAAAGGCATGCCTTGTTCAAGATCTCTGCCTGAGCAACCACTTCCCATCCTCCATAGATGGTGTTATTAATTTCTGAGGGTAAAAGTTGCAATTTATCGTCTTAATGCACTCAGATGCCAAATATACATCTCTGATTATTTTATTCACTGCATGTCAAAAAGCCATTTTTTGTAGTAGGTCAAGGGTCAAGGATGATAACAAGTAGTTTAAATATTAGACCGTAAGAGAGATTGAATAATAACAGGTTACAGCATTTGACACATTAATGCAAAATAAAGTTGATGAATTTCAAAGGCATTCCAATACTGGCATAGAAACCATACATATTCTTGCTGCCAGAATCAATTGCTTACCAGATTCTTTAGCTCTGTTCTAGTAACTATTTCTTGGCTGTATATGTGAAGACATTTCAAAAATTCCTGGTAGGTGTCAGGATGCAACTTTTCCTTCACTTTTTCGCAGAAATTAAATTCTCGAGTATAGACACCTGCCACATTTAGGTTGAATATTAAATAAGATACGACAAGATGCAACATTTGCGCTAGTGAGTATATATATAAACATATAATTAGACAACTGACAGATATTCAGCTAATGGAAAAAATAATCAAGTAATTCCCATAAGCACAGTAAAATTGTCATTATACTGTTGAACCTAACGTAGGGAATTGGCCAGGCAGGATTTTTAACCCAAAAGCAACCCAACTTGGTCGTATATTCTCAACTTCTAAATCCAAGTCTAATTGAACCAGGTTTAACCAAAATTAAGTAAATGGAGTGTACTGCAGCAAACTATCAAATATCAACTCCATCCAGATAGACATGTTACCTACACTACACTGCGTTATTCCAATATTCTGCATAATTTGTCCAGTAAACATTTCACATTCCATTAAACTAGATAAAGTGAAATACCTTCAAGCAACCCAATTTTTATTATCATTTCCATTAGTGTTCAATAATAAATGAATGAATCATTATTTTTGTTTCTAGTATAGAACTGGACATCTTTTTCGCATTCCTTTGACCAAAATATGGAAAAATGGAAAATTCAGATTTAGCAGAGTCACTGTGCAGTCCAGGTTTGGCAGCAGGAAGCTTTAACTGAAGCCCGTCTCTGATCTAAAAAAATATAGTGCTAATCTCGAACAAGTTTGGTACATCATGCTACAGTAAGCCTTGGACTCTGGAAAAGTCAATTTCCCTGGGGAAGGCATATTTTTTTTACTGATTAAAGCAAAAAGTAACAAGATAGAACAAAGCTTTAATCAGAACAAATTAGATTTATCACACAAGCTGCACAAGTAGAAGAATCATGGTGAGCACAACATCATTAGAACATAATAACAATTGAAAACACAATTTACAATCCATAATAATCTACAAGTTCACTCAATGACAAATGTCTGACGGGGGATGGTTAATAATATTGCATGAGCACGGATGTTGAAGATGGAAAATTTATATCAATGCATGAACTATGCAAGCTAAGAAAACTATTGTGAATGCATCAAATATGCAAGCATCAGAAAATTAATCAAATTAAACATCTGAGACAACTGGCCAATGATATGAGACTTACTCTTCAAAGCATTTTTATCATCAAATGTTGAAGATGAAATGCTATAAAGGCCAGGGCCATCAGCTCCTTGTTGCATTGGCTCAGCAATAGAATCATCAGCTCTTCGAGGAGAAAGTTTACGCCTATGCTGTGCATTATCTAAATCACCACTATCTAGCTCCAAGTCTTCATCTCGTTCATGATCTTTCCTGTCACTATCATCCTTCCTATCCTTGTCCCTATTTGGATGTCTTCTCTTTCTATCATGTTCTGTATCAGGGCGATCAACACTAAAGTTGCGGTCAGGATGTGCCAAATGAGCTCTGTCCCTCTAGAAACAAGATGGACTTAATTTAGTATAATAACCCACAATAATAAATTAATATCTAATTCTCTTAGAAAAATTTTAACCAACACCAAAAGTGCAAGTCTTAATTAGTATTCACTTTTTTTTAGAGTCACAAAAAGAAAGACTTTTAAGAAAAATTTCCAGAAATGAATAAATCAGCTTAATAGGAAAATACAGTGTACCTTATCCACATGAAAATGCCTTACTGCAGGCATCATAGAGCTCCTGTCATCTCGACGTGGAAAAGCTCGACCAGCATGTCCATGATGCAGTGGAGTATATGTTGCTGAGGTATCAGGCAAAAAGTGTGTGAATTCCTCAAGCAAATCGTGATGATTTTGAAAGAGAGCTGCTACCTGGTAATATCAGTCAATATGTTCAAATCACAATTAGTTGTAGTCACAAAGTACGGGGCTAATTACGAGAATAATACCTCATCGTAGACCTCATGGATTGACTTATTCTCCCTACGGTACATATTCAGGATATCTAAGAAGGACTTGTAAACATGTTCATCATTCTCAAAACGATTCTGCAATAGGAAATGCATTAAGGCAGTTGGTTTAATAGTTATACTTCTAGAATAACCATTAGTTGCATCTATACCTTGATTTTATTAACAAAATCAATTGCCTCCTCAAACTCAATTGGTTTCTTTTCTTCTGGTAGTTTAATCTCATATCCCTTTGGTAAGAAGGTGTTAAACCCCAGGATCAAATCCCGGTGCCCCTTAAATAACTCTTTCACCCTCATAATTACTCCATTTGTATCAATCCTGCAAAGGATTCACAGTAAAATTCATATGTAATTAACCATGTAATAAGGCAAGGTGAGGGAAAAGAAAATTAAACCATAAGGATAAAGTGCAGACCTCTGGCTCTTGAAGTCTTTCATGACCTCAAGAAATTCATCGTATTTTTCTCTTTTGTCCTGAAATATATCCTTCACAGCCTTCAGATAGGCAAGAGCATCATTGGTCGTAAGCTTGGGTGTAGTACCAACAGCAGCTGGTGCTGGCGCCATATGGGTTTGCCCAGACCTGTAGAAGAACACCAAAAACCTTCTAAATCTAACAGATCTAAGCCCACCTCACATCCTTCCTAAATCAAAAGCGACAATGACCAAAAAGGGCGAAGAAAATACAGGAGGCAATCAGTAAAATGGAAGATAAACATTTTTGTTCTTTGCCTTTCAAGATCACCCACAATTTATGCATATGGATTGTCAAACCTGAACAAAAATCGTGAAGGGATGGCCGTCACGGAGACACTTATCATAACAAGATGAACAAGGTTGAAATAAACCTAGTTGCATAGAAAAGGACTCATTTTGCCTGCGTATCCAACTTTCTCATAGAATAAAGTTCTAAAAATTTCAAAACTTCCTTAATATAAAAAATATCGGACAAAAATTGAAACTATCAGATACAGTATTAAGCTTATAGCCAACGAGACCAGCCAACCATACGACGAACAAACTAGACTTATCTCACAACAAAAAATCGCAGAAGCATAATAAATCCACGAGCTAGCGACGTGGAGAACTAGAAGAAACTCACGGATCCGCTCGAGAAACGGTTGGTCGCTTCAGCTGGGAACCCATACAAGCCTCCTCCCGCAGCCCTTTCATTCAGCCATGAAACGACCGACAAAACCAAAAAGGAACACGCTCGCAAAAATTCCCCTTCTTCTTTACCCTACTCCGTCGATAAGTCGCCTATCGGACCCGGAACCAAGGCGATCCTCGCTGTTCCTCCTCTCACGGCTCCAATTCCGATAGAACCGATACGAGAGCAGGAATTCAAGGGGATCAAGATGAAGAAAGCTCCCGAGACAACAGCAGCACGCGCCGTAAGACCGGCAAGGAGAGACAGAGAGGGAGAAGGCCTCTCCGTCGCCGCTATCTGCCGGGATGGATACGAAGGAGAAGAAGCAAGCGGGGAAGCGGAAGAAAGGGCTCGAAACCAAAACAACATGCGGATATACGAAGAGGTGAGAACTCCCTTATATATAGGGCGAATTACCGTAACCACCTCGGGTCGTACTCCGCTTCTCCTGACCGTTAGATCTACAATCGACTGTGATAACGTGATAGATGCAGGGTGGGGGGCTTGCCTTCTCGTATCACCATACCGCTTCGGGGTTAACTTACCGTGCCTATGGTATTTGGAACAATAGAAGGAAATAATTAAATTTTAATGCTTTTTTAAATTTTTTTCCAGTTGTTTCTAATCCAACTTTTATTATATACTTCACTTGGACTTGAATTTTTTTTCTCAACTTTAAATATTTTATAAATTAATTTTTCAAATTAGATTGGTAAATCTTAAATTCTATTTGCAAACACTATTATACTTGATACGAGTTTGTACGAATGTACGTAGGGTGAGCCGGTGAGGATTCATTTAAAAACCGAACCCA
>JBBPFP010000002.1:1196374-1209025 GCA_037974795.1 Kaempferia galanga
AGGCCTCATGTCAATGGAGATATCTTTCCTCTTTATAAACCCATGATCTTTCCCATGATCTTTGGATGTGGGACTATATTTGCACTCTTGCAACACCAACAGGTAAGACACCGTCTGTGGCTATGACATCGTTCCCACAAGGCAACAAAGTATAGAATATGTCTCCATACCCTATCTTATCTAAAATTTGGATATAGAAGGTAGATTAGTAGTTTTGTCTACCGGAATTGGAGTGGTTCCTTCTCACTGTGATGCCAATACAATTTTCTTTCCTTTGACATGGAGGGTATAAGCATTCTTCCGTCCATCGTGGATAATGTTGAGATCATACTGCCAAGGTTGGCTTAACAATACATGATATGCATCTATGACCACCACATCACACTAAGCACTATTAAAATATTTGCTGGAAATTGAAAATGGTACAAGGCAACGCCTCACTGCCTTTATTCAGCCATGATAACTTATATGAGGATGACGGTCCATCTTCAGCTATAATATCTGGACAACCTCATCGGATACTACATTCTCGCAACTGTCATTGTATCATCTTGCAGATTTAATCCGCGACAGTGCAGGTAGTGTGAACAATATTAGTTCTTAACTACTCACCCTTTGAATCGCCCTTGGGAGTCAACAAACTCTTGCGAATCACTAGAGTCTCGTGGCCATCACTGTAAAGACATCGTCAGCTTCTTCATAACTATACACCGGTTCGCCAATTGTCATTGTCTCTTCTTTCACATTTTCCTCGATCAATAAATTTTTGCCTTTCTGATGAGTAGGTTTCCTGCATTGGTTTTCCCTATGTCCCTGTTCACTACAATGATAACATATGATACGGGCCTTAGAATTAACCTGTGGTGGTTGCTGCTATGAAGACAAGAATCCTAAGGGTGAATCGGTCAGTTATTTCCACAATGAATAAAAGATAAGGACATCTTGCAAGGACTAGCACAACCCCCTAAGTATCGAGCACCACTGCTCCTCCATCTCGGATAAGTCGTTCTGGCTATAGAACTCTTCTGTATAATTGTTGATCGATCTCGTGTCCTGTCTCAACGCATAAAGTGGCTGAAACAGAACTTGGGTGTAATCGAAAGGAAGTGTTCCCTTATCTATTTCTTCATCTTCTCCCTGTTATTCCGGTCTATCTTGTGAGCGCCGTGACATCTCCCACCACATCGATGCTCGACCCTTGAGTCTGATGATGATCAACTTTACTTTTATCTGATCTGGAACTTGCTTATAGTCAAAGAGCTGGCCTACTTCATTGATCTAATCAACGAAACCCTATGCTTGTAACGTACCAGAAAATTTGGGCAGATCAACTCGAAAATTGAGGTATCCATAAGGCTCCTCTCGACCTCGCCATTGATGGTGATATGGGTTCTTGAAGGTAAAATCAGATTCATGATCTTCAAGATTTTGCGCCTCTTCCGCTAGAGGTTAAATCAATGACTTGCTGTAAATTCTCAATAGTCATGTCTTGAATGATGCGATCACAGTGCTCGACTGCTCGACTTCCTCAATCGGAACTTGCTTGTTGTTGTGATGGTGACCACAACCACAATGACTTTCCATTGGCTTTGATCTGCTCTGATACTAACTAGCACTAGGCAGGATAGCGATTATCCTATGGGTTGATGAAAAGGGAATTTGAGGAGAAGGCAAGAAGAGAAACCATCGAAAACAAAGAGAAACCCATTGTTCTCTTGGTTTTTACCAAAAAAAAGAGGAAACTTTATTTAATATAGAGGATAATCTCTCAAACAACTAGACAGATGCTTATAAAAACAAACCCTAACTCATAATAGGTAAAACTACCAAAAATACCCTAAATACTAAAAAAATAGAAATGACCAAAAAAAAGTAAAATAAATGTTTGAAGCCTCCTAAAAAGGTCTAAACGGTATTTTTTGGATCCGAATTTTTGCAGTTTCGGATTCCACCTGGTAACAAATATATATCTTTGAGAGAGCTATAAATGAAAATTCAGAGTCTGATTTATGATTCTGACTTAGAAGTTATGACCCCCTTGAAGTTTTGGGTTGATGCTGCATCATCCAACACCTTCCCTATCTTCCAATTCTGAATAAATAAAAGTGACAAAATGTTAAAGAGCAATTCAAAGATTTAATGATTTTTACTAATGAATTGTAAATTCAATGAACATTTTGGGATAAAAAATTACATATAATAAATGCAATGAGGATGAAAGAGAAACATTTGCAGTGCCCTTAATCAATGGCTGAGACCCATTGACTATTCTTACATTGGTAAGAGATGCTGACAGCTTAAGGGTAGAGGAAGAGAATATATTGGTAGAAATGTGCTCATAGGATCCTTAATATATAATCTAGGGATTAACCATCACTATGAAATAAACAAGGAATAAATATACTTTCATGAACTAACAAAGTAGCTAACTAAGATAAGGAATTGACTGCTACCTAAAATTATAGGAACCACAGTTACTCTACAACAGAAATTGTAATTGTGGAACCAAACTGAGATACACTATGTAAGAAGGATGGTTAAATGGACAATATTTGGACTTTCATAGTCCACCAGTACTACCACCATCATCACATTTGTAGTTGCATCCCAAATCTCAATTGTTATTACTAGGATGATGACGTTGGACCTTTCCATGGTAATTAAGCGTCCATGTAGATCCCTTTCATTCATAGTTTTAGTGGTCTCTTCCATAGTAGTATTCTAGTCAAAATTGCTAGCCAAATCACAGAACTATAGTACTTGTCAACAATGACTTTTCTCTCAATAAGATGAACAAACATTTTAAATGCATCTTTTGAACTTCTATCAGTAGTGGACCATGAAAGACTGGTTTACTCCTGATCCTAACATTTTCAATCAATTAAAACTCAATTTTAGTGAGTATGTAGGGTCTCAAATCAATGGGTCTATAATAGAAACTAACTGTTGAGCAATGAGAACAAAGTTGTAATAGGGATCTAAAGAAGGCTACCTCTTGCCAAAGAAAGGGTAATCCATTGGAATAGTCATCACCAGTGAGGTTAAGGACGGTGTGGACAACACAATAGTCCCCAAATCTGTGTGGAATGTTGCAGAATAAAGGTAGAAAATGGCATTGGAGTACTTCGGCTCATCTTGTGATGGTATTCATCAAGGGGCACGAGTTGTTGTCCCCAAAGAATGATTGGAGATGAGAGAAGACTTCTTAAACATGGAAGCACCAAAAGAGGAGGATAGCGAGGAGGCAAGCAATTGGGGTATTTGCCACTTCTTCTCTATGGCTTGTAAACTTCCTCTTTGTATAGTGTTGGCAAAAGAGGCCAACCTGTCACTAGAATCCAAGATCATGTTGCTTGGATAGTGGACTGAGATTGACGAAGAGTAATCGTGGCCCAACATGGTTCTTAGTTGCCTCTCGAAAAGGGTTGCTCCTTGCCTGATGAACAACAAAGAGCTTCACAGCTGGACTCTTGAGAGAATGAGAAGATGGCCACTTGCTTGATGAGCAATATCATGCTCTAATTGCCACAACCATGATAACATCATGTTTTTTGTATGCACATTGGAAGTCCCTATGCAAGATCAAAAGGAGAAAATGGAGCTCTCTGCCACTTGGATGGGAACAAGCACAGGAATGAGTAATCATAAAGTTATTGCTATACAGTAAGCACAACATTGCTCAACACCATAAAAAGGGGAAATAATTTCTCAAATTTACCCTCGGAAGCTGCTCTACCTATATATATGTTTAATCGGTAAGAAATATTACTCATTCACACCTAAAATTATTACATTTTAGTCCATAATATAATTGTGAAATAGGTTCAGTAGATTGGTAGAAGAGGCAAATCACCTGACACCTAATATACCTTATTCCTCTGCTTCTATTTCTCCTATAGAATGGTATTTTAAAGAAGATTTTAGCAAGATTCCTCCAAGTGACATAATGGATTAACTGCATATGTAACCCTTGCATTACTAGAGAATTACAGCAACTAGAATAATCTTTCAAGAAGGTTTGGGACCAATCTGGTAAGCTATTTAAGTAGTAGGAAAGTTCTCAAACATGACACCCTATCAGCTCAACAAATTGCAGGCCTTTATCATGGTTAGTGGCAATATAAATCAATGTGGTCTTTTAAAGACCTAATGCAACCTGTTGAACTTGGAAAAGACAACATGAAGAATCATCAAATTCCTAAGAACCACCTCATTAGCTGCCAAATACAAGAGGATGCCTATCTATATACTGGATTATAATGAAGACTGCAACTTCATTTGCCTCTTTGCATATAAGATGAATCCCCTTCAGAATGCCAGCCTGGTGATTGAACTTATCGGTGCAAAGTTGCTAAGCAATAGGGGGTTGTAACAATAAAGTTAAATGTTTTTGACTATTTTTCTGAGAAAAAGTTACAACTTCTGAGCAAAATTCTGATAATTGCATTGTTGTCACATTCAAAATACAGTGTGCATTATGGATCCTTGTTGTACATAGTGCTTGGCATCCAAGCTATTACTATCAAATCTTTTTTTTTTTTTTCATAATGTAAGAACTATGGATTTTTTTTTTTTTTTTGTTCTTTCCTTCCTTGTTCCTTGTGTCATCAAAGAATTAAGAACTATGAATTAATGTGAATTTTCCTAATTTTTTATCAGATTCTTCTTAGAAATGCATTTGGATTTAGGGTTTACGGTTTTCCTAATTTTTTGTATGCACATGGGAAGTCCCCATGCATTTAGAATTTTTATCAAGTTTTTCTGATATAGGCAGATGTTAGTTACTATTTTTTTTTTCATAATTCATGCACAAGAATGTAACTGTAGTTTAATTTTCTTCAGAAATGTGGAGAAATCACGTATAATGGCTGCCCTCTCAATAAATTTGTTGTACAAAGAACATCTGCCTATATCAGCCAGATTGATAAACATATTGGGGAATTGACAGTTCGAGAAACTCTGGATTTTGCAGCAAGATGCCAAGGAGCAAGCAACAGCTGGGCAGGTTGTTTCGTATTGATAAAAAATCAGTAAATTATATCTTTTCAATTCAAAATTTTTATCATTCATTTTTTGAGAATTTGATAACTCACTATAATTATCTTCTACTTTTTTTTCTATTTGAATTGTTGATACAATGTTTATTTATTTTATTTTAAGGATTATACAACTTTTCTCAATAATACTCTTAAAGGAAAACTTTTAGTGGACCCCACCTAGTGGGAAAATGCTTGGCTGTTGAGAAAAGCTTTTCATAAGAATCTTAGTTGCTTCCATTATCTATTTGCATATTTTAAGAAAATTCTGGTTAAGTAAGATATAGGTATTCTCAAGGTTTCAAATATCTAAGTAGTTTGGTCCAACTTGGAATGACACCTTAGATGCCAAGTTGTATGGACTAATGGGATAATAATTCAATTTGACCTATGTTTTTTCTTCAACTTATGATATATGCATCCTACGTTGATCAATACTTGTAGATCCATCAAACTAGTGCCCACTTTAGGATTGATACTATCATGCTTCAAGGGTATAAATCACCATATGATGGCGGGGGTACCCCTTAGTGACACTCAAATGGAATTGAATATGGAGTCAAACATATATATGCATGCATGTCTTAAAAATACATTTCCCAAAATATAAAAAAATAAAGCAAACGGCCAGAAACAAATATCAAATGCCAAGTACTAAAGAAACAAAGTGCAATGACAAAAATAAAAGGAAATAAAATGTCTCAAAGTCATGTGGGGCTCACAAGCCATGATCTCTAAGAGACATGAAGGTAGCAGACACAACATATTCTCTATCTGCTAACCTGAGGTCAAAGAAAATGGTAGTGAGTACAAATTACTGTGCGGGCATATAGAGAGATAGTGCATGATACTAAAGTGTATGGAGGTCAAAGGAAATAGTTTGAGGTAACCTTGCTACCATGATCAAGTGCACACATATAAACAACTACTAAACTACCTCACCCCAGGGTATGACAAATAATATACAATCAACGATTTGTACATAATAGGTACTATACTGACTGCGAGCAACAATATGCTACCACGAACTGTTATAGTGGGTATTCAGGGTGTATAGATGATCACTGTTTGGAACGGGTCTCGTTGGCTATGTAGGTAGCTATCTAACTACTGAATGTCGGCAATAATATGTTAGAACGAACGATTCTTGTGGGCAGTAAAGGTGACTACTGTGGGCAACAACATGCTACCACAAACATGTCTCATGGGCATATGTAATATGAGAATAACAACAATCAATCTAAGTAAAAACAGCAACAGTTTTATTCCATAGGATACCCTGCACTATATACGGTAGGACACACTACTTAAAGGTCAAGGTAAGTCACAATAAATAACATAGATGACAATAAAACTGAATAAGAGCAAGCAACTAAGTGTTAATCTCACGAAACAATATAGAGTAGAGTATCAAGGTAAAAATAACTATTGTCTAATCAATAAAAGAAAATAATCATGCACTAAGGACAACGAATCTATAGAGGTCGAAGGAAGGAATTGTCTTCAAATTAGAGGGCCTACTTCGAGCTCGAATCTTCAAGTATAGGATATGAAGACAGTTTAAGCACTAGAATAATCCTAGTAACAAATTAAGTTTAATCCCCCCATTCTAACTAATAATTATTTGAATTTTCTTAAATTGGTTTGTAGCAAATTCTTAATTGATTAATTAAGGACTTGTCAACCAATTAATCGATCTGTGACTTAATTAATCAATCATATTAATTAATTCATCTTCAGTTTAATAATTGAATCAATTCGATAATACATTAATACACTTATTAATTAATCAATTAATCATGAATTAATCAACCATTCGTTAATAAATTAATCAGCCAATTAGTCAATCTATAAATTTATTAGTTGATCACTAAATTAACCAATTAGTTATCCAACAACTAATCAAATTAATCTATCAATTATTAATAATCAAACTCTTAATTTAAATCAATCAAATAATCCATCAAAAAGCTTATTAATAAATCAATTAATCGTTAATAGATTTAGTAACTAATCAAATTAATAAATCTGATAATAATAAATCAAATTATTAATTTAATCGAGCCATCACTAACTTATTCATTATTCAATTAATTACTCAATTAATCTCTAATTTACCGATATTTAATCAACATTTAATTAATCTAAGTAAACAATCAATCAATCATCCAACCTATAATTAATTAAATTCTAAATAATTCAAATTCACTAAATTTATAATCAATCAAGTTATTAATTCAGAAAGTGATAATGTAATTAACATAATTAATCAACCTATCCATCATTATTCAAAATTCAAGATTAATCAAGGATAATTTTAATTAATCGACTTTGTTACCCTACTGTAGTTGGTTTCTTCTTCTTCTCGGTGGTGGCTCACAGCGGCCGATGGTGGCTGGATTCGGTGGGTAGTAGATGGCCTTAAAATTGCTCGATAAATATGAGACTAAAAACCCTCTTATTAGAACCTCAACAGAGATAGCTGAAAGCTTGTATCATCTTCACAAAAAATGTCAACTGAGGAATAGTTGTACATTGTCAACTGTCATGGGTCTTCAAGGTATTGTTTATTGTAGGGGCAAGTTCTTCACATATTTTTCTTTCTCATAAGGTGTACCAAAGAATGGAAATCTCTTAAATCCTTATAGGGGTTCTCACTACTCACCAATGTAGAATTAAAGGTCCGTCATATGTCCTTTATCTTGAGCATGGATTCACTTGACATTTTTTGATCCACAATTACTAGTAAAGCACTATCTATTATGAAAAACAGTTTGCAGACTAGATTGATTTAATCCAATGATTCACTATCAAACAAATAACAAGAACTTTCATTATGAAGAATATTCAAGATTACATATTCATTCTGTATGAATGACTTAAATTCATTCTCATGGTAAGATAGGAAGTTATTAGGAATATGGTAAAGTGTTGCACAGTAATTGAGGGATAAAATTATAGTCAAGAGCCCCTACACCATGCATCTAGTGTATTGGGTTTTCTGACATGGCACATGCTGTGCATGATTCGTATATTTTTTTTTTTTTTTTGTTTTTGGTTTTTTTCTATGATACAAAAGTATGACACCTAGTTCATTTTACTTTTTTATTTTAGGTGCTTTGGTTATTGTCTTTCAAAGTTGAAACACAAGTCCAAATCCTTCTATCCATGTCATGCCTTGTGTTCCTCCATATCTCATATCACTGGCTCTTCATCACTTTTCTTGATTTTGGCCTAATGGGAATGCTAATCCCACTGATTTGCTGACCATTTTACAGTGTTAGCGTCCTTTATCTATTTAGTTGTACACTTATTTTCTTCCTTTAGCATAAGATACAGTTACCCTTACATTCAATGTTTAATACTTTGGGAATGAATTATCTTTGGGTTTCTCTTATTCTTTTTGAATAAAATCAAATTTCCCACCTTGAGAAAATCATTTTATTCTTGCTTAATTGTAACTCATTTGTATTTCTTGCTTACTTCCCCTTTTCTTTATTAGCACTTTGTCCTTGTGACCACCCTTGAAATTATTTCTATGTTCATTGAAAGCAAAATCATCAAAATATCCTTATGTGTCGATTTGAAACAACTTTCTTATAGAAGGACAAATTGCAAGTTACCTTTCTCTATTTTAAAAGCAATGTAGTTGTAAAAACAATTTGATATATAAAAAGTGAAAATAGCCTGTATATACAAGAAGGTAGATCTCATAGACCTATATGTATTGAGATGGAAGTATAGAAGGACTAGGATACAGTGATTCGACCAACCCAATAAATAGACACCATGGACAACCATTAGTACTATCTCAATGCAAATTGGTGTCTATGGAGAAAATTCTACTATTACTTTCCAACCAAACTCTCCACATCATTCAAAAGTGCTTTCATGACATGGTCTTTCTTAGCTGGTTTGAGTGTGGGGAGAATTTTTATGGATTTAGATGTAAATATCATTAATATCATAGATTTACATATAAGATTGATATTTATCCATAACTGTTAAAGTTGATTGGCTAATTATTTATTCTAAAAGTTTAAGTTGTTAACAAAGTGACCCATCTTATAATTATATATTGGACTATTCTACTTACCTATGTGAGACTAATAGGCGTGGAGCCTCCTAGTTCCAAAACATCTCCATGCATCATGACTCAAAGGTACGCCTTTTTTTGAGATAAGTAAGATTTAAATGTTGGACCTCCTACTTTGATGCCATCACTTAAGTCCTTGGTTCTTGGTTCTCTCCTTTCTCTCACTTAGATCTTCTTGTCGATGATTGCCTTTAACTCAAATTCAATTCCTCTACCTGATTGAACTGAGTTCCAACCTAAGATCTCTAGCTCAATTTTAAGCCACTAATCTATGCAGCATAATTAGAAGACATCTTTTTCTTGTTGCATTGAGAAGGATTATGACAACATGAGAGTCTAGGCCTCAATGTCTATAGGAGCTCTCATTGTGGGCATTAGGTATAAAATCATTGTTGCGACTCTCAACAAAGATGATGGCACCAATTTCATTGTCTCCTACTACTATTTTTGCCTCTAATGTTTCCTTTATTTCCACCGGCTATAGTTTTTGGATAAATAAAATTTTACAGCATAAATCAGAGTACAAAAATTGGTCTTTAGGAGTTCCTCAGGTTTGACGAAGATCAAATCAGAGAAAACACCTGGGACTGGTATACATGAATTTGCACACACTTGAAGATCCATTCAATATCTAATTGTCCCACACCAAAGAAACTTCTATTTTGATCCTTCCATACAAAATGAATCATAGATGACATGGCAAGATAGTAAACCTTTGTCAACATCCGACTCCCATGGTAATGTCTTCTAAAGACTCAACGTCCATCGGTAGGTGGACATCTCTGGTCGCATGATCCTCCATAATTCCGCAATAGGAGGTACCCGTTTCTTATAGGTAATCCTTTCTGTCTCTGGTAGGGAGATGCCTTTATGACAACACCCAGAAGGTGATTTGCATGACTTGGCTATAAGTAAGTCTTCCACACTATCCGAGCCCATGGCTTTTTATGACTTGGATGCTTAAAAACATCATATGCTCGTGCTACCCCTCCACCCTGATTGAACCAGTCTACCCGTTTCTGTCGCTTCGTCAGAGGGGAATTCGAGTGGGTTGCCTTCCATTGGCCATAGTTGTTATAGTTAATATTGGTACTAGGATCAAATGGTTAAAGAGCATAGATAATAATAAATATCAGTAATATAGTATTAGGATCTGTGAAAATTGAAAGCATTAAGAAAAAAATTAAAGAACAGTTTTATATATGAGATATTTATCAAATAAAAAATTATGTTTAATCACAGTATGCATGTAAATTATAAATATTAGAGCAAATGAAGATACTTTAGTAGTATATTAAATATTATTACTATATTAATAGTGACATATTATTAAATTATCATATTAATAATATAATATCATTTTTATTATTTAACAAATTTATATTTTTGAACTATTAGGTAATATTACATCAATAACATAAATCTATATATATTAGATCATTAATTAATAATAAATTATACCTTTTATATTATATATAATACAATCTGAATGGCCAATAAATGTTAAAATCTTATTAATTCATACAAATTAAATAATATTTTTATTTATTAATATTATTTGATAACTATTATTATTTAATATTTTATATTCAATCACATCTGAAAATTCATTGTATAGTATTTTCATAATGAATGACTCAGAATGAGATGGATGATCCTCATGGTTTAGCTACCAGTGACTATTCAGTGGTGGGGAAGTTGAGAAAGTTAAGTTGGAACTCAACATAGTGAATAAGATTCTTGCTCTCTTGCGATATTTTCTTAGTCAACTTGGGATCCTCAAAAAAAATTGTTGTACATCTAATTTTTCGTCAATCTGGTCAAATTTTAATCAATTTATCTTATTTCAAGTAAAAACTAATTAATTTTTAAGGTAATTTTTTTCATGTTTTCTAAAAGATGTTGATGATTTTTATAAGATGAAACATTAGATTGATCTTTGTTGCATTGTTGTATTCATCTTGTTGGGTGAATCCTTCAAAACTCCCTTCAATTCAAAATGTCTAAATCCTTGACTACCTCTCAATACTTCCTATCCTTATCTTTTTAACATTTTTGGTTTCATAGGGATTACAATTGAGAAATTAGATAGCAATAGCAATTTCTCATGGGGAAGTTGTTAGAGTTTGGTTCATGGGCAAAGTCGCTTGCAAAATCTTGAAAAATATTGATAAAAAATAAACCTTATTTCACAATCAACTGTGCCCTTGTCAAAATAATTAAATATAATTACAATTTAAGTATGCAAGCCAATAAATGAGCCCACTCCTAAAAAAGCCTATATTTGTTCTTGAAAGCTTTTCAAAGGGTGTAGAAACAATGGCTATTATATGGGAGAAAAGTCAGAAACCAAAATTTAAAATTAGGATTTTATTAGATGAAAACTTTTTGTTTCCCTGTTCTCGAACAACATTTACTTCTATATATCTCATATGCAAACCTTTTTCCCTTTCTTATATATATATGATTTAGTTACTGCACAAATCTTTATCCAAATTGCAATTATATGTCTCTTTTTTCAAGCAACACTAATCTTGTTTTGTTGGTAATTCTTTTATATTCATGTACTCAGAATTCTTAAAAGATTTAGCCAAGCTTGAACGAGAGAAAAACATCCGTCCAAGTCCTGAAATTGATGCCTTTATGAAGGTTATTCATTTATTTTGCCAAACATATTAAAAGAAAAGCTAAATTCTTCCATGAACTAATGAAAAGACATCAATAAAATATTGTCTCTCAACAGGTTGCTTCAGTTAAAGGCAGAAAAGCTAACCTTGCAACTGACTATACATTGAAGGTATTGGGTCTTGATATCTGTTCAGATACCATGGTTGGTAGCGATATGGTCAGAGGTGTTTCAGGTGGACAAAAAAAACGAGTGACAACAGGTAAGTACTTTTTCTTTCTATACTATAATTCTGAATTTTGCTATGAATTTCAAGTTTTATTTGGTTGATCTTTTATCACAATATTGTGTGCCCATTTTTTTTGCCATTTGCAAATTTTGAAGTCCTCAAATAGACTGTTGACGCAAAAATACTCAAGAAGAAGAAATATCCTGTGTCCATCATCGTAGTAACACTTGCAAAGAAAATGAATCCTATGATTTTCCCCCTGTACATTCTACGAGAAACAATTGAGATGGACAATGTTTGTCAAACTGTTATCTTTTTTTCACATTAGTGATTGGTCTTATGAATCAACTCTTTTACGGATAGTCCCTACAACGAAGGAAATGAAGGATGGCCAAGTGTCTATGAAAAGTTTTTCTAGCCATTATTTTCATTGTTTTCTTGGGGATGAAATGGAGGGACAGTAGGAAGAGGCTGGGAAAAAGTTTTTTTCCAGCTTCACAAGTTCACATAATGAAAAAAGTTCCAGCCTATATGATGATAAAAGACCAGAATTAAAGAAAGATATTTGGTGGATATTCAAATACTCAATTAATATGCAAATCACATTATTTTATGAAATCTTTCATTGAAAAAATATACATGGATATCCTGCTATGTATGGTTA
>JBBPFP010000002.1:1244705-1258310 GCA_037974795.1 Kaempferia galanga
CCTATTATGGTTTGCAAAGGAACGGAGCCGTATCAGGCTCACGAGATAGCGACGGATAATTAAATACGAGTCGTTATTTGCGAAGGATAAATAAATATCCGTCGCTAATAGCGACGGTTATTTAATTAGCGGTCGCTAGTAGCGACGGCTATTTATTATCGGTCGCAGTGTTCCGTAACGGTTTTTTGTCGGGAGAAAATATTGCGATATTAGTGACGGATATTTTTAATGTCGTCGCTAGTAGCGACGTATGTATAATAAGCCGTCGCTGATAGCGACGGCTAACAAAAGTCGTCGTCGCTATAACTTAGATAACGACGGGTGAAATATCACCAGTCGCTATTAGAAACGGCAATCAACTTTCCGTTGCTAAATCCGTCACTAATTGAGGGCTTTTTTGTAGTGTTTTATCGAACCGCATAGGTAAAATTTTAAAATTATCAAATTGCATATGATAGTTTCAAAACTACCAAATTATGTACACACTTTTTGTTTTACCTCTAATCAGTCAATTGATTAAAAAATCATTTGAATTAATTTTTGTTTGAAAATAGCACCAGTCAAATCGATTTCTCTCTTTGTCAAAATTTTGAGCAAATCAATCAACTGATAATAAAAATCAGTCGGCTGATTTACTTTTATATCAAAGTTAATTTTGGATAAAATCAACAGACGGACCAAACAATTTCAAAATGACATAAAACAAGCTCATATATGTTCGGCTAGTTCTCTTAATTATATTCATGTATTCATGCCCTCAATGTTAATTTGACTTAATATATTGAAAGTAGTGATTGTTTGAACATGAATGTGTTCTAAAAATCTAATTTATGATTAAAAAAAATCACAACTCTTAATATATTGAGTCAAATTTAGGTTTGAGGGTATAAATATAATTAGGAGAATTAGATGAATATATAGGAGCTAGTTTCATGTCAATCCGATGCTTGGTCCATCAGCCAATTTTGGGTAAAATCGGCTGGTGGACCGAATGTCCTCAGATTCATATGAAACTAGTTTCTACGCATTCATCTAATTCTCTTGATTAAATCAATGCCCTCAAATATCAATTTGGCCCAATATATTGAGAGCAGTGATTTTTTAAATATGAATGTGTACGAAAAATCTAATTAATGTTTAAAAAATTACTGCTCTCAATATATTAAGCCAAATTGATGTTTGAAAGAATGAATATAATTTTTCATCTAATTATGTGTTCCTCTAATTTTTCTAATTATATCTATGTCCTTCTATGCCCTCAAATATCAATTTGACTCAATATATTGAGAGTGGTGATTTTTTAAACATGAATTAGATTTTTCGAATACATTCATGTTCAAAAAATCATCGCTCTCAATATATTTGGTCAAATTAATATTTGAGAACATGGATATAACCAAGAGAACTAGACAAACACATATGAACTAGGCTTATGTCAATCTGAGGACATTTGGTCATCAGTAAGTTTTACCCTTGGATTGACATTTTGGACAAAACTACTTGATGGACCATACGATCTCGGGTTGACATGAAGTAAGCTTCTATGTGTTCAGCTAGTTTTCCTAATTATATTCATGCCCTCAAACATCAATTTAACCCAATATATTAAGTGCAGTGATTTTTTAAATATGAATGTATTTGAAAAATCTAATTCGTGTTTAAAAAATCATTGCTCTTAATATATTTAATCAAATTGGGGGAAAACTAACTAATGGACCAAACGACCTCAGATTGATATGAAACTAACCATTATGTGTTCGTCTAATTCTTCTGATTATATTCACATCTTGAAACATCAATTTGACTCAATATATTAAGAATAATAACTTTTTGAATATGAATTAGATTTTTCAAATACATTCGTGCTTTAAAAATTAGTACTCTCAATATAGTGGGTCAAATTGATGTTCAAATCATAGATATAATCAAGAGAACTAGACGAATATATATGAATTAATTTCATGTCAATTCAATAATGTTTGGTACATCAGTCAATTTTATCTAAAATCGGTCGATGAACCAAACGAAACTAACTTCTCTGTGTTCTTCTAATTTTCCAGATTATATTTATGTCCTCAAATATCAATTTGACCAAATATATTGAGAGCAATAATTTTTTAAATATGAATTAGATTTTTCGAACACATTTATGTTTAAAAAATCACTGCTGTCACTATATTGAATCAAATTAATATTTGAAGATATGAATATAATTAGGAGAACTAGTTGAATATATAAGAGCTTATTTTATATCAATCCGAAATCATTTGGTTCATCTAGTAGTTTTGCCCCAAATCAACTTAGATATAAAGGAAACTGAAATTTTGGCACAAAGCGAATTAATTTGATTGGTATTAAAAATCAATCGATTGATTTTTAAATAGAAATTAATTTGATTGATTTTTTTTTTTAACTGATTAGGAGTAAAATAGAAATGTATGTGATTCAATCATTTTTAAACTAATGATTTAGTAATTTCAAAATTTTACCAAGGGTTTGGGTAAAAAAAGAAACGGTTTATTATATAATATTACCGTTTTACTGGAACAGTTGTCTAAGACTCGACGCACTGTTCCTGAGGACACGAGAAAGACTTTTCATCCAATGCAGCTCTTTGCAGTTACTTTCCAGTGAATGCCGAAGCTTGCAATGGTGATCCACCTCTCAGTACGATTGCACTGGTGAGGGAGACGCTGAAACCCTACCTCGTTCTCCTGCCTCCTCCCGTCGACAGCTGTGCAGGCATGGAGCATTTGCGGCACTCTTCCTCCTGATTGACTTGTGCTTCGTCCGGTGGGTTGCGCGTCATGGCATCTTCTTCCTCAATCGATCTGGTCCCGCTATTTGCTCGGAGTTCACTCGCGCATTAGATCTCTGACATTGGATTCTGTAAAAATCGAAGCTTGGTGGGGGGAAAGGGTTTCTTTTTAGGTTTGAAAGAGGGAAAGGGAAATGGAGGCGAGACCGAGAAGGTATGCGCCGCAAGCGAGCCCGGAGAGGACCAAAGTGTGGACCGAGCCGCCTCCCAAATTCTATTCTCAGCAGCAGCAGCATGGGAGCAAGGTGCCTGTTGTCTATTACCTCTGCCGGAATCGCCACCTCGAGCACCCGCACTTCATGGAAGTCCCGCTTTCGTCCTCCGACGGCCTCTACCTCAAAGGTAAAGCATCGATCTTGAGTAAAAAAAGAGGCCCTTTTCCAGTTTGATCTATTTCAACTCTTTGCTTGGTTGGATTAGATGTGATTGATAGGCTCAATCTGCTGAGAGGAAGGAAGATGGCCACCATGTATTCTTGGTCTTGCAAGAGGTAATTTTGGGTGGATTTTTTTACACCGGAAGAACCCTAATTTTCAACTTTTTGGTCCATTGATCGATAATAGGTGATTAGGTGATGCATTGCAGGAGCTACAAGAATGGATTTGTTTGGCATGACCTTTCTGAGGATGATTTGATCTTTCCAGTGCAGGGGAATGAGTATGTCCTCAAGGGTTCAGAGCTCCTAGATCAAACCCCACCAGGTACACTCTGCATTGTATCTTTCTCATTGGATCAAATAGGTTCTATTATACAACAGATTTATTGATATTTTCTACAATGTAGACCGGAATAGTCACGGTGTAAGCAATACAAAGATCCAGAATCCTAGATGGCCATTGCAAGACCCACCTCCTATTGGTCGTAAAGTCCCAGAGGCTTCTGGTTCTTTGTCTCCGACAGTGATTGTGATTAAGGAGGCCAAAATGGCCGCACCGCCAGTGCAACCATCTCCTGTCCAAGGAGACGATCAATCACTGCCAACACGTAAATCAGTCTCCTCGCCAGATTATGATACTAGAACTTCCCCGTCATCACCAGCAGAGTACAGGATATGCAAGCCCATCAAACCTGAGGATGCTTCAACTGAAACTGATGATGATCGAGGAGGAAGGACATGTGAATCGAATGTCCGAGTTGTTGGTGTCTCAATTGATGATAAGCCTCGGTATATTGACTCTGATGAGAGCCAAAGTGGACAGTGTGTGTGTTTGAAGGAGGAGCCGGAGATAGTTAAAGCTGAGAGATCACCTCCACCTACTTATTCAAGTGCTTCTTCTTCTTGCGGGAAGATGAATACCTTGGAGTGTTTGATGCGAGATGAAGCGAGTAAACGGTTTAACTGTGAGATTGTCGAAGAGGAAGTTTTCTTTCCAACTGGAACAAAGCTCAAAGCAACGAATATGCTCATGCACCTAATTACTTGTGGGTCAATCTCTGTTAAAGACCACTATAGCTTTGGATTTGTGCCATCTTATAAGCCAAGGTTAGTTGATGTGAATCTCACGCCACCAATGTTCGCCAATTCAATGATTCCAGGGAAGATCGACTGCTTGTCAGAGAGCCAAAGAGAGATCGGCTTGGGATTTAAAAAGAAAGAGCATACCCGTAAGAGGTCAATCAAAACAAACAAGAACAAGGAGACAACCGGGGAAGGAGCTCCTAACGATAACCAATCACCTTCATTTGATGAGAACAGGTAACGCTTAAATCTAATTATTTGAGTAAATTCACTAGATTCACCTCTTCATAGTGTTGCAGTCATAATCGTTTGCACTTTTAAGTATCATTTGGTTACCAAATTTGAAGGATAGGATGGGGATTTTTTGGGCAATAATCAATCTTCCTTCCAGGCCTTTTATGTTCTGTGTCTTATTTCTAATTCTTGAAATTTGGATTTAGATATGTTAGAACATACTGAAATGAATACAGATGTGTTTTACTCTTTTAGTCTTCTCTCACTTGTTTTTTTTTTTTAATTTCTCCTATGATTATACAATTAGATAATTGAATGAAAAAAACTTAATTCTTTTTTTATTTCAATGCTTCAAAGCATGTCAAAATGAATTGACTTTAGTAATTATATAATCAATTTAATTAGAATTTTAGAGAAACAAATTAAAAAATAACAAGCATTACTTAAAGCATACCAAAGCATATTGAGTGTTGGCACGGTGCGATATTATTTGGCATGTGCGGCAGAGACAACATAAGAGAGATTTCCTTTGCTGATTCATTATATTTCACTACTTTAGCAAAATGATCCATTTCAACCATCTCACTAGGCATGACAATGGATTTTAAACCATAAAAATGATGAACCTTCCTTGACTTTAATGTTATTTCTAATTTTTGAAATTTGAATTTTATTTGCCTTAGTTTTATAAGCCTAATTTGTTATTTGTGTTTCTTGTTTATATAGACTAATGAATCATACTTATCTAGGAGCTGCAACATGGCTTATTTTAGAAGAGACGAAGAGATAGTAGTCGACTCAACCCAATCTAATTGTCTTCCTAGGACACAGATAATTACATCCGGCAAGTATTCAAGGAATGACATAATAAACACCTCGGTTGGACCAGAAATATGCAAATCCTCTCCATGCAGTTCATCAAATGGTGGAAGTAGGAGGATTCTCGATAGCTCGTCAGTCAAAGGATCTTCATCCAGGAGGCTAGAGTCTTTCAGAGAGGAGCAAGAGAAGATGATCACCATCGAAGAAAGTTGAGTTCTATTACCCACTTTCCTGTCACTGAACATTTAGATTCATTGGTCTTTGCGTCTTAACAATGCCTCTATTTATTCCTTCAGGCTTACTTCTGGAGCGCGGGTTATAATCCAATCTAGCTCATGTTGCGATGATACTGAAGATATCTCTGATTGACTACGAGAATGTTAACATGTCGTCGCTCGTGTTCAATATCTGTTTTCTTTGCTGGATTTAAGTACTAGTAAGTTATAACTGCCGTTTCTTCATCTTTTTCGTGACTTATTCTGTAGTTTTGAAATGTCTCTACCTACAAAGAAATGCAATTATTTCATTAGTATTTTGTTTGT
The DNA here is from genome assembly GCA_037974795.1 of Kaempferia galanga. Lineage (NCBI taxonomy): Eukaryota > Viridiplantae > Streptophyta > Magnoliopsida > Zingiberales > Zingiberaceae > Kaempferia > Kaempferia galanga. Next base: position 1,250,581 of record JBBPFP010000002.1, read on the forward strand.
GTCAAGCTATTCTTAAGTTGAAACCGAGATAGACCATGACAATGCTACAATTTCTCGAACTAGCCGCAAGGGGCTTGCTTTTGGTTGTTAAGAGCTTTGCGACGACGATAAACTTAGAAAGAACAATGCAAAGCAGTAGGAGCTGAGGAAATATACTTATTCAAAGCGATCACCATCAAGAATACTTCTTGACATCAAATGAACTGTCCTAAAGCAGTAAGTGGACCTTATTCTTGAGATGAGCTTCTTCCAAAATATCAACTGAACTATTTTGTTCTTCCATTTACTCTTTATGGACGACTAACATGAAGAGTGATATTCACATCTCCTAAACCACTTTGAACTTCAATATGTATGAATACGATGTCGGGCCAACATGTTGGGTTAGTCGAGCAGGCGTGTTTGTCGAGCCGATTTAGGCTATGTTAGCTTGATGTTCTTAGTCCCTTGGCCTTTGTTCCTAGAAAAGTAACTATAGAAATTTTGCTTCGCCTTGGAATTTACTGAAACATTTTAATTCTAAAATTTGATAAAATATAGTTTTTAGTTTCTAATCTCTGTGAAATTGTATTCTTTTTATTCCCTAAATTTACCAGTGATATGTTAAAGATCTTATTACTGGTAAAATTTTTCTAATTGTTATCTACTTACTCCCAAATTATTACCATAATTATTTTTCTCGATGAAAAACTAATGTGGCAAAGGTGAATCGAAAGAGGCTCTGTGGCACATTGGATCGAACACAGCTCCAAGCGACTATTTATAAAATTTGAAATTTGCCCTTTTGAACCCTTTAAGGGTGTCAATTTGAATGAGTAGATTCCGGTTAAGTCGAAGTGAAAATATTATAAAAAATTTCATTCTGAATCAAAATTTAATTCGGGTTTTTACTGAACCCAGTAGATAAGTTTATGAAATACTCTAAACGTGTAGCTAAGTTTGAAAATGACCAAAAAACATACCCAATTACTATGTGCAAAAATTATCTAGCTTCTTTTACAATCTAGTAATATCTTGCATGAGGTTATTCTATCTCATCCAAAAAAAAAGTTTTCATAGTAGGTTTGCAGGTGCAATCCACCTAACGAATCCATCCACCTAATAGATTGACCAAATAAAAGTAAGATTGGAGGTCCAAATCATGTAAAAAATTCCTAATTCGTATTGCATTCTTTTATATGTGTTATTATTTTCCTATATTTCCTCTAACATGAATTAAAGCACAAACAGGCGAACAACACCCTAACTTGTAATTGAGATTTTTGTTTTCTCCTGGAATTGTACAAGCCTAAATAAACTCATTAGCTGTTCATCAGCAATCCACACTTATATTAATCTATAGTATGAACTATAAAGCATCATTGAGCTTCATATAAACCCTAAACCCCATAACTCATCCTTGCCTTCCCCTCTGCTACAGAACCAATCTCATATACTTTAAAAGAAAAGGAAAGAAATTAAAATAAAACCCTATCCAGCCACTTTTAAAGTGCACATGAGATTCAGTCGTTGCAATCCAAGAAATTAACTGCACAGAGATGTTTAAGATAATCACATATTTAAGATGATCTAGGAAGACTAGGATAATCACACATTTTTAAGCAACTGATTGTTTAGAAACAAATTACAACATAGACAGTACACACAGGAGGAAACAGAAGTAGTACGAGAACACACACACACATGAAACATGGCAAAGGAGTAACAAACTTGTATGAGGCATAAGAAAGATTAGAATTTGACCAGCTATGATGAATCAAGTCAGCCTTAGCCCTTTCCCCTGCAGCTCCTAGGGCCACATGCAATGGATAGAAGTGGTCCGGCCATGGCTGTGCCATTCTAGCATTAGGTGCTTTCTCCATGTAACTGTTCACCTCATTGTATCTACCAAAACCAAAAGGAACAAACATGGAGATCTCTGTAACTAAGACTACTTAAGATCATGGCCAAATTTGAAATTACTACAGTGTTGTGATGAAAAAGTCATTCCGTATTTTCGTCGAACACCTTACCTACCTTCCACTGAGAAACGCCTCCTTGAGGCAGGTATCGAAGTCGGACGCCCATTGCGCAACAGGGTCATTCTCCATGCTTAGCATTATCAAGTTGTGAGTGGCGGTGCCGGAGCCGATTATGAGCGCACCTTCATCCCTATGAGGAGCCAATGCCTTCGAGAGAGAGAGACACCTCGTAGAGGAGTTTGGGGAAGTTGTAAAAGTCATGGATGGTGTCGCTAAATCCGTCGATGGCGTTCACGGTGGGCGAAACAGTCTCCCAGTGTCCGGACACGACGAGGAATGGCAGTGGGCTCCGCCGGCAGCACCTTTGACTTCCACGACTGGAAGAAATGCCTCGCCGGCAAGCTTTCGTCGACCGAGAGCATCGGGATCCCGTTGGACGAGAAGAGAGTATCCATCCTATACAGAAAAGGAAAGAAAGGGGATCAGATGTCGACCTATACATAATAATAAATACGTCCTAACCGAAATTATAATATTTAAAAATAAAAATTTCATTGACATTTTTTTTTTCTAATTGTTCCTTATTAATATCATCTTAACGTTATAACATCCATTTAAAAAAAATATAAAATCACATACCACATATATATTATATTAAAATTTTTTTATTAAAATAATTAATTGTTGTGTGAATTTACTAGCTATTATATAAATTTATTAGCTGTCTACCATTTTTTAATTTTAATCTCATAAAAATATATCACTATTTTAATTTTATTTATTAGTTTTTAATTTAAAATCTATATTTATTTTTAATTTACTAGCCATACCATTTTTTTATATATTAAATTAGTGTTTGAACGCATTCAAAGAGTTGAACGCGTTCAACACTGTTCATGCCACGTCACGCATTCACATTGATTTTAACGCGTGTTAAATGTTATAACACTATCGTTAAAACACCGATGCGGAAGCCCTAAGTGAAGATGCTCATGGATTAGGGCATGTTCTTGAGCTTTTTCATTAACCTCCTCTCTTCCCTATTAAGAAAGAATATGAATTGTCATTGTCCACTCATGTAGAAGATTATTCTGTGCTTATAGGAACTCCGGCGACATATAAGTAAGAAATAATATTAATCTTTTGCTATGGATTCAAGTCAGTCCTTCACTAGCTATTATTTCAATTTTCAATCTTATTTTAGATATTGACGACAGATCTTGATGCTATGGATGTATCATTTAGTTTATTATTAATGTATCACAATCTTAACCGATTATGCATGATGAAAGAGAAATGAACTTCTTAATAGAGGTTTTATCCTGATGCAGGTTTGCCTTAAATTTGTTGTTTTAGTTCAGTAATGGTTTACGAATATGAAGTCGCCACCGGAAGAAATCATCTGAAGAAATAAGGAAGAAGATGGAAAAGTTGCATGTAGTGAGAAATAGGAACAGAGAAGACCAGCTGAAACAAGTAAGTTGGTTGGATTCAGGGTCTGAGAGCGCCAGTGGGGGCCGACGGCGCCGGCTCGGCCGCGTCGATGGAAGCCTCGCCGCAGCCCTGGCAGCGGGAGGGAGGCAGGGGGAGGACGAGGAGGCGGCGGCAGGAGGGGCAGCTGGAGTGGTTGCGGAGCCATGCGTCGACGCAGCCGACGTGGAAGCTGTGGCCGCACTGCGGGAGCACTCGGAGCTGGTCCCCCTCCTCCAACTCCGCCAGGCAAATGGGGCACTCCGCTGCCGGTCCGTCTCCCTCGCCCTCGCCGCCGACATAGGAGACCTTGGGAAGCCGCCGCAGGGCTTCCTTCTCGAGGCCCTTGCCAGGCGCCGCCGCTTGCAGAGGGGAGCGACCTGAGCAGACGCAGCGGACTAAGAGGGTGAGGCCGGCGACGCTGACCATGGCACAGAGCAAGGAGGCCAGGATCACCACCACGTCGGTGTTGGTGGTCTGCGCCGAAGAAGGGAACAGCGGCGGCGGAGGCCGGTCGACGCTGAGGGCAAGAAATCTAGCGGAAGGAGGCATTGTGAATTAATTTGTGACTGAAGAGCAAGGATTTGGCTCCGCCTACAACGCCGCCAGCAAAATAATTAATAGTATTGATTAAATAATTAAGATTATTTGCCAATTGATCCTTTAAAAAATTATATATATCAAAATGGCACTCTTTTATGAAATAGTTATTTATCTTAGTAAAAGATAGATTATATTATTTAGGCATCTTTTATATCCCATTTTCATATTATATAAAGACTAATGGTGGGAGAAAACTAGCCACCAAACGTTCGCATTCAAATTGATAAAAAAACAAATTGAGAGATTAGATTTTTATGCTACTTTTTAATTCATATTTCTAAACCCTTCAATTAAATTTGCATGTAGACAACCCGGCCCACAAATTGATCATCAAATAAATTTGAAAGAGTGAGTAGTTCATCGTTAACTAACTAATGTCTCAGATTTTTTATTTTATTAGAAAAAATATTTTAATTATAGTTCAGAATCAAACTATGAGTGCTGGGTAAATTACAATAAAAATATTTTTTTATTTTATAAATCTCATTTAATTGGTGCAACTAGTAGTTCGAGCAAAAGGGATGCAAAATAAACAAGCGTATGAAGATCAAAATGAATTCCAAATAGAAGGGCTCTTCTAAAGGCTTAAGAGGCACGCTATTAGTAATTTTGAAAGCAGAGGCCTTAAAAGAAAATCTTAGAAATCCAATGACCTTCGTCAAATTTGTCTATTCTTATCATAGAATATATATATAAACAAACAAGATAATCAGAGAGAGTGGTCCTGACAAAAACAAAAGAGCTTCCACATCTTCGAAAAAGAACTTGAGATGGAAGAAAGTGAAATGGATAAATATCCATTGGAATCTAATTTTGTGTGTGGATGAAAATCACATATGACGAAAACTAATTCGACTTGAATAATATTTGTAGTTAGTCTAGTTTTCCACATGATTTTCCATAATCATTTTGAATAGTTGCGATTGTCTAGAAACCTAATTGAGATATCTCCTCGATTTATATCCAACACATTTTTGATAGGGACGAATAAAAACTTCATAATTAATGCATCTTATAATTATTCAAAATTGATATGATTTTTTTAATATATAATATATTAATTAAGTCAAATTTTAGTTGAGTATTAAAATTTAGAATATGTATAAGTAAAGAGAGCGCGAATCATTTCCATGAAACCCAGCGCGAATACACACATTTCGCGGTGGGCCCTACAAAAAGTGAAATGGTGGGCCCCACCGCTTATGTGTATTCGCGCTGGGTTTCGTGAAATGAATTCTCGCTGCGAATCATTACTCATTAGTAAATTATCCAATGATTTTTTAAAATATTATAATTTAGTCAAATAATAGTTTGTTTATATCTAGATAATTGTAAGAGTTCAACGAGTATTTTTATATTATTTTCATATATTTAGTATTTAGACTTTATTATTTTTATTTAGATTCTTAATAAATTTTAATGAAAACTTAATTAAGTAGTGTAAATTAAATTCATAATTCTAATAGATAGGAGATGTGGGCCATGTGGCAGGACAGCAAATGTAGCAGATCCAGGACTCGATCATTACGGATCTTGGTCTGTTTAAGACGAACTCAAATCCAGCCGGACCACTCTTCCGAGTTCAACTCCAATTAATCACGTCTAGGACTTGGTCCACACACTCGAGTTGAGTCAGTCAATTTATATTGAACTTGAGTCAAATCAACCAACTCTTGATGAACTCGAGTCAAGTCAGTCAACTCATAGTCAAGCTTGGATCAAGTGATCCTATTCATGACCAAGTCCAACCCGAGTCACATGAAAATTAAGTCCAACGGTCTTTGGTGAAGAGAAGTAAATGTTGGTTTTCTCAAGTGTGAAATACAAAAATGAATTCGGTAAATATTTACAATGCTCTTTGCAGACGATTCAACACAGATCTTGTGTTCTTTGTGTTTAATCAATAACTTGTGATCTTCAGACTGGCGGTTGGAAGAGCAATCATAGAACAAATCGAACAACCATTCTTGTTCCATGCACCAAGTCGTAAGCCTTCGCTCCTGGTCTCTCTATTTTTCTTCTTATGATGGGCCACCTCTTCTTGCACTTGGATGTACATATATATATAGGAAAAGCAAGTCTCTTCCTCTACCTATAACTTGTGCTCTAATTGCACTTAAAGGAGAAAGAGGAAGAGGAATTGGAATGGGTGCCCTTTCCTCTTCTCAACATGTGAATTCAAGTGTCATGTCTAACACCTTTCACTCGTCCAAGTCAATTCATAAAAGTCATCTAGTCACAAAAACCATATGAGAATATTCGATTCATACTTTAGGGAAAATAATTTATGTTACAATAAGCACAATGAGCATTAATTACTAAGCAAGTTGTTACACTTAACTGTTCTTATAGAACGAATCTTAGACATCAATATCTTGTATTTACCCAAGATTAAATTATTTACATCAATATGAACATCTCTAATCCCACATAATGGCTATTATGTCAAGAGCATATTCAACATCTCCAATCAATACATTTATTCATAATCACATTTTAAGTACTAAAAAAATATAACTTATCGACTACTGAATAAATGTCAAAGATGTAAATCAATATTAATCTTCTTTTTTTAGCTAGAATCTATTAGTCTAATCAGTCGCTTTCCTAATTATGCTCAATAGACTGAATCATCCATAGCCAATAGGAAACATGCTAAAGTAGCAAACACTTATTAGAATTTCAAGAACACTGCTAAATAGTCACTTAGGGTAAGATTGAGATTAACTTATAATCTCAAGAGTCTCATATAGTAGTGAAGCAAGGATCCATTCTCCTACTACTCTTATTGTCGACATAGCCTTATATGGCATGAATCACATGTTACTATATTTTCCACTTTACCAAAACGAATGCATATTTTTCTCAAAATTTAATATTGTTTAAATTTTAATCTAGATATACCTAATGTCTAATCCTAAATTTAATATATGAATTCTAATCTGGCCATAAGCAAATAGGAAATAGCGGGTTTATTTATTCCGATCATTACATAAACGATCTCATCTTAACACAATTATCAAGGCAACCTTAACTTATAGGTATGTCTCTATTCATGACTATATAAGTTGTCCCATAAGTAACGATCTTACCTCTATTTATACTTAACTAATATAGATGATTATCCATATGAGTAGACCAATCATACCCTTTCAACATGCTCACCAAGACTTTTATCCAAAATGTAACAATAACATATTTACTGAATAGATCATGGAATTTTATAATGTGTACATTTTATGAAGTCCTAAATACTTCACATATCTTATAATGAATCTTTACTCAATGACTTGATAAAAGGATTTGCAAGCATAGAATATATATAGGAATGTACTCAAGAATTATCGTTTTCTTGTCAATAACATCTCTTACAAAATTGTACTTAATTTTCATATGTTTGTCATTGTTGTGATATTTAGGATCCTGTTAGAGTATTGTTTTCTAGTCTTTTCATTGTTAAGTTTGTTATTCCGCTACGCAACTAACATTGTGTAGGAAGAAAATTGAAATTGGGGTAATCAACTATTCAAACCTCCTTCTACCTGAACCACGATCTCCAACAAGTAGTATTAGAGCAAGGTTATCATTCACCGGATTAATCACCAAGAAGAGCACTATCAACAAAATGGTTGGCCTAGCATTCAATCACCAAAGTTTGAAGGAGATTTCTCTTGGTGGAAGAAAAGAATGGAACTA
>JBBPFP010000002.1:1277511-1289708 GCA_037974795.1 Kaempferia galanga
AATAAATAAGAATAAAATTATATATATATATATATATACACACACATAAATATATATAAGAATAAATATGAATGAGTAAATTATTATAATTTTATAATGAGAATTGATGTTAAAATAAATTTAAGAGTGTGTTAAGAAAAGAAATATATTAATATATGTGATAAGTAGATTTTATATTTTTTATAAGATATACATAGATTTTCTGTCAATCCGTCCCTAAGCCAATACAAAAGAGATAAATTACGGATGACTACTAGTTATTAGTGCAACTAATTAAGACATAGGGGAGGCATGCTTGGGCGCACCAAATTTCGAACTCTTGACCTCATGTAACAACTTTTTACATCTTAATCATCGCACCACCCCGAAGGGACAAGGAAAACGATTGACATGTCTATATAGTTGGACGGATATCTTAGATCCAGATTATATGGCTTTTTGTTCTGCTTATATTGGAATTGATTGCGCAAGGAACGATTTAGTTTTCTGAATTGTTACAGATAGAACAAATAATTTCATAAAAAGTTTTCGATTGTGGTTTTTTAGATAATCAGACAGTTATAGAGTTCTCAAGATGTTCGCAGTGGTTTACCCTTTACAGTAATTGATGATAATTCTTTTTCTTAAATCTTGCATCATTATGTCATAGTTGGAGCTTATTCTAATCGGTCCATGATATGCTACTCCAAATCATCAGACCAGGTTTTCTTTTTATTTTTTTCTTACGTAGCCTCTGAGGCCTCATTTGATAGGTGGTTTTATTATATCTAGGGTTTAGATTATTTGGGTTTAGATAAACACAAGGTAAAGGGTTTAAGATAAAAAATGTGTTTGGTTTGTATGTTTGATTTTCTGAAATGAGTGTTTGGTAGATGTGTTTAAAAAATGAGTTTAGAATGGTTTTACAGTAAAATTATCTTTTTACCAAGGTAGATGTGTTTGATAGAAGGGTAAAATCGAAAGGAAGAACCGTTGATTACACAAACCCAACCTCAAGGTGGGTTTTCCTAAGCCTGTGAATCCTTGTTTAAGATAGAGTTTTGTATATCCTGCATGATTATTTAAGTTCTCGTACCAAATATGTATTTTTTATAAAATCTATATTAAATCCACCTATTATAAGACTACCAAATGCGCTCACAGAGTTCTGATTGCTATCTCTACTTACTCCATTTGACAGATCTACGGATTCCATAACCTCGATTTGGTGGTTTATTGTTTCGTGCGGGCCCCGTCGCAGCGGGGTGAAGGGCCGTCGATGGGATTTCGTGTAAGATGGCGCCGGAGTGCATTATTTCCTTAAATGAAATTTCATTTTACTCATATTTTTCTCAAATACAGTGCTTGACGCTTCTGTTCTGTTAGAGATTTAAAATTGCCATTTTCTTATTATAATTTCCAAATACTTGCATTTGATTTTAACCTTCTTGTTGTTTTTTTTTTCTTTTCCATTAAAATAAAATAAAATAAAAATGGAAAATGAAGATGGAAAGAATCTAAATATTATATAAATATTAGGGCTAAAATGAATTTGTGTCTGCGTTTATTATTAGTTTGTTTACGGAAGAAGCCTTCAAAAGTCAATAAATTGGATTTTCGTCCATGTTTTCAGCCAACAACGCGCGGAAACGGTAACTTTCTCTCTCTATCTCTCCTTCTCTCTCTGTGTCTGTCTCGAAAATGGGCCGGGCCGGCCACCCAGAGGAGGCTAACTTGGGCTCGAAAATCTAACACTAGTCGCCCGTTCCACCAACTCTGATCTCTTCTCTCTCCCTGTCGCCGATCTCCAACGCTCCGTCAGCGGAGGCAGGGGACTCACCAAAGGCCTCGGGTCGATGAGCATGGAGAACACCGCCGCCTTGGGGGCGGATGGGGGAGCCTCAGTGTCGCGACAGGGTAGCTTGGCGTCGTTAAAGAGCATCGGCGGGAAGACGGTGGAGGAGGTGTGGCGGGAGATGACCGCTGGCCGGGTGGCTGAGGGAGGTGAGGGACCTGGGTCGGAGATGACGTTGGAGGACTTCATGGCGCGGGCAGGTGCGGTGGCAGAGGAGGACGTCGGAATCCCGTCTGGTTCCATCCAAGCTGGCGGCGGGCCTAATCCAGTGGTGGGGGAAGCTTTTGTGTCAGCGCAATTGCCTGCGGATAATCTGGTTGTTGAATTTGTCAACGGAGCGGAGGGTGTGGCAAGTAGTAGAGGGAGGAAGAGGCCGTTGTTGGATCCAGTGGATAGGGTTGTTATGCAGCGGCAGAAGAGGATGATAAAGAACAGGGAGTCTGCTGCCAGATCAAGGGAGAGAAAACAGGTTTTTGGTTTGCCTTTACTTTCCAAAGTTTGACTGGTCGGTCACTGAATTACTAGGTAGAAACCTAAAAGCTTGAATTTTTTCCTCTGTAACTTGATGTTTTTTAGGCATATATTGCTGAGCTTGAATCTTTAGTGTCAAAATTGGAGGAGGAAAATGCACAGCTATTGAGATCTCAGGTAATAAATTTCCGACCAATTTTGTTTGAGGATAAAAAAATTCAGCTCTTGGTTTTCTTTCTTTCTAGTTTGTGTTTAAATTAAGTGATCTGCCATGATAGCAAATACTTAAACAGCTACCAATTGCAGGAGCAGCAGCAAAAGAAGAGAATGAAGCAGGTATGATTATGTTTCAGGATCAGACGAGCTTTTTAATTGCTTCCTGCTCCATGAATAAGTCAAATTGAAGAAAAATGTTGAAATTTCTTCGTAAGTTTATGGCGTAATTTATGTGTTGGTCCTGCATGGTAAATTTAATATCTATAATCTAAAAAATACACTTCTTCGTAAGCTTTTATGATTTGCTGCCTATTGATCTAAAGGCAGCCCATTTGATAAGAAGTTGATTTTGATGTATGGAAACTGTTGATACAAATTGTCAATGTTCAAGTTAAAAATTGTTCGATTTTACACTTCTATCCAGATGTGCATTTAATTTCCATTACTCATCGTAGGCTATTGCAGGATTTCCTTTTGTTTTCGTAAATTCATTCTCAGCATTTATAATGGCATGGTAATCATGTCTTGCCGTTGTCAATATGTTGAATAGCTTTTAGCTGCTAACCTCTGTATCCACATCAATACTCATTTGAAAAAAAAGGTTATATCCTCAAAATTGAAAGATCCGGGAAACAAAACAGTTACAGCAGATCAATTAGCAGCTGCTAACATGGCATATTTCTATTCACCACCAAATATTTGATGTGTTGTCCTGGTGAACGAGAATCTATCACAAGAACTCTCAAACTTGATATTACAAGAAGGACAGCTCACTCTTGGAAAGGACTCTAATGGAATTAACTCAACTCACCTAAAGCTTCAGATGCTGATCTCGATGTATCCAAAATCAACAATCATGGGAAAAAGAAATGTGAAATTCTATAAATTGAAGGTCACTGAAAAAATCAACTATTAGCACTTAGCAGATCAGAAGAAACATGCTATGTATTTGATGAAATGGTTAGTTAAATATGAATATCCATCATTCTTTCATACCTGAATACCTGATTACAGTTAAGCCTCTATATAAGAGATTATACTTCTGAGTGCCTAAACTGATTTTGGATTTTACTTTTAGTACTAGTTTCATATGATTGTTTTTGCATTATCTTAAATCACGTCCTGTGCATGTGAAGAGATCTACTACTTACATTTAGTTCATTTGCGTATCTAAGTGTCATCATGTTGGTATAGAGATCATTCTTATTTAGACTATTATTCTGGTGGTCTCAATGTGTCTTCCTCAAGATCCTTTCCCTTCTATCAAAATCTTTGTATTTCTGGGTTATATCAAACTACCATTTACGCCTGAAATAATAGTAGCCGAAATCTACCTATACATATTTTTTAATGATATTAAGAAACTTCTGTTGGATAAGACCATGTACCTTAAGTATAAGTTGCACAGACGATTGAACCCCTCTTTTAGGAGTATGCGTTAACTCTGTAATATTCATTTGAAATGTTAGAGGATGGGTTTAATTAACCTAGTATTGTCTGTTCCTAGTCAATCAATCCCCTATATATATATGGTATAGCTAGTTATTTTGGCACCCATAAATTAATGAATTGTAATTCTATCAGAAACGAAATACATGTCAAATTTTCCTCTCAACTCAAATGTATCAAAAAGGAATCTTTGCTAAAAGATACCTCTTCAATTCTCTAACTTGTACACCATAATATATTCTTCTCACAATCGAGATCATGATTTTTATGTCATATATCAAAATTTCATTTATGCTGGTTACATGATTATTTGTGTACTCGTTACTCATTTTGAATAGCTAACTTGCCTCATAAGTAGCTTATGTTTTGAACTCTTGCAGCTTGTAGAAAATCTAGTACCAGTAACTCAGAAGAAAACAGTGCGTCGACCTCTGAGAAGAACACAGTCCATATAGTGGTAGCTAAGAGTAACCATTTATTCCCTGAGATCTTTTCCGGTGCCTCGACAATAGGTAAGGAAAGGCCAAAAAACAAAAGAAAAGGACATTCTGAATCATCATCACTGTGTGATCTCTTTGCATTGTTTACCTGTAGTTTCATCCTTTTCTGGAGTTGTATTGTAAAAAGACAACTGAAATAATCATCTCCCAGCTGAGAAACCATGTGTCTATTGCCAAGTGCTAACCACACACAACATACCCTAAATGAGTAGCTGATATGTCAAATTTATCTGTAATGGTGTTATTCCATCTCTTTTATTTATCTTCCTGTTAATGCATTTGTTTGCCAATGAATGTGTGGTTATGAGTCTGCACTTTCCTTCTACTTACTGGTATCCAGCAGTGTGCTTGTTCCTGGCTTTTCTAACACTCCACCCTTGGTACTGTTGTATGTAGCCATGCTCTACAGTCTTTTGGGAAGATGAGAAAACCTTGGTACTGTTGTATGTAGCCATGCTATACAGTCCTTTAGGAAGATGAGAAAATGTCTCTACTGAAGAAAGAACCGTACATTACCATTGTTAAGTGATAGAGAAGAGATGCCGGAATTTGAGTTTTTAAATAAGTCGACCTTTAGTATCAGCATTAGGAAAAGGGCAACTGGGATAAGTCTTCAATCTTCCAGAGATAACAAAAGTGTTTTTTATTAAAAAAAATCATAGGATGAGACATTTTGCACGAAGAGCTAAATTCTAGGACAGTAATTTTTGTGTTCAGTGAAGCTATTCATCTATTATAGATAAGTGTTATGGTTCATTCATGTAATTGAATATTTATGAACAAATTTGATGTTGAGTTGATTTAATAGGAGTTTGCTTATGCGCTCAATAGATATAAAATTAATTAATTGAATAAGTTTAAATTAATTAATTGAATAAGTTTTACTTATTCATTAAACTAAATTAATAAGTTTGACTGGATATATGTTTAATTTGGAGTTTGATGACATTTAAATAAATTAAGTAAAGTTTATAAAAATTAAATCTAAGTCAAATTTAAATAAGCATTATAAAAATTTGATTTATTTTAGACTTAATTTAGTTTAGTTATACTATCAAATAGCTCGAACAGAAGGGATAACACGTTTCTATGGCTAAAGCATGGCCAGTAAAAAGAACTAATTCTGAGGGATAAAGTGAACTCATATTCAAAAATCTAAAGTGTAAAATGATTTTTTTTTTAAAATATATATTAAAAATACTTAGTGATATAATTAGAAGAAAAATAAAACATCGTTTAATTTTTTATGTATAAAAATAAAAAAATCGATAGCCATAGATTTTGTGGTAGATAGCCATATATCATATATAGAAAAAAGAAAACAATTTCCCTTAACTATTATTATTATTTAAATCTCAGATAGCAAAGTTTACATAAAATAAAATTAGAAATAACTTTGTTTACAAATATGTTTTACATGGTTTTTTTATTAATATTGGGCCGTAGTATCTTAATGGGCCAGGATCCGCTATCGTTCTTGGGCTTTTCCCTTTTTATTTTACTCTCCCTACCAAATCGGCGAAGCGGAAGAAACAGGGGTTTGTGGAGGGAGAGCATTCGATGGCGAGCGAAGAGGAGAGCACAGTGAAAGAGCCTCTCGATCTCATAAGGCTCAGCCTTGACGAACGCATCTACGTCAAGCTCCGCTCCGACCGAGAGCTCCGAGGAAAGCTTCACGTACGCGAGCAAAAAATCAGGCTTTTCTTTAAATTTTTTTTTATCGAATTCTTCGGCCTGATTGGTTTTCCATTTGTCTTCGATGTCTGTTGTTCGATTCATTGGTTTGTAATGCATGCTTCTCTTTACTTTCTTACATGACTGCTTTTGGTAGCCGCTATCTAGGGTTTGTTTTAGGAAAGATGTTTCTTTTTATAATCTTTTCACGCAAATCGTGGGTGGATTAGCTAGCAATTGTGTTTGGGAATCATATGGTGGTTATCAATCATGGTGGCAATGTTTTTCCCTGAGGTTTGAGAAGCTTGCTTGTGACTTTATGTAATCTCCTCTGTGTAGACTATGTTACACAATATTCTACTCAGGAAGCATTTTTTTTAAAGATTATTATGCTTTACACATGGTCAGATGACATCTGTCTTGTACATAGGATTCCTTAGTAATTTACTTTGGCTGAAGTGGATATGTTATTCTACGACACAGAATATTTTTTCGTCCCTGTAGGTCTCTATCTTAAGCTCTAAGGGTCATGTTTGGTAGGGTGGAAAGGAGTGGAATGAAAATGGCCTATTCCACTTATAATTTTATTCTAATCTTTTGGATGGACAATAGTATCAAATGCACCTTTCCAAGGACTGAGCCATTACATTCTTCCCATTCCATAGTTTAAGAGGTTGAATGCCTCATTCCGCCACTACTAAATATAATATCACTTATCATTTCAATTTTAATAGAAATATACAAAATAGGTGGGCGGAATGAATTGGGTGGATTTGATGGGCCTGGCAAGCCCAAGGTACTTATGCGCTGGGAGGTGAAGGGGCCAAGAGGGCAAGGCAGATCAGGCAAGTCAAATTGTTAGCATGGGCAGGGTAAGTTGAATGTGTTGAATGGACTTGATGGGTTCGATGGGTTTGTTAGTCTGGGTTGATTTGGTGGGCATGTCGAATCGGAAAGCAAATGTAGCTTAAACTTAACTTTTTATTATGCTGAAACTGAAGTCTACCTATTATTGTTGTTAATTTGCCATTTGTTGCTATAGTTAGGATATGGGAGCACAAGAGCAGTCTGGTTAGTTCCAATTAATTATATTTATCAATCTGGTTCACACCATGTTTTCTACTTTTCATTTTATTGATGGATATATTTCCTAGGTTATGCAGGACAAACTTTTACTTTTGCTAGTGATGCTATATTAATCAGATCTAATTTAGTTAATACTAATTCTTCACGTGGAAATTGGAGAAAAACTCTTAAAACTCAGAGTTTGCTAGTAGAAATTAATTCTACAACTCTGCAAGTGATCCAGTGAGCATATGAAGTGAATGTTTAGAATTTTGAAATGCAAGAAAGGAGTCATCCAGTGTTTTCAATGTAGATTGACATTTGTACAAGTTTATATAAATAACATATCTCTGATTACTTACTATCTTAGGAGTAAATTCCATTAACTCTTGATGCATTCTACCATAATATATTTGTCATATCTTCTTACCCTATTGTACATACCATTCAACTTTATTGCATAATTCAAATTGGTTTTATAGTAGTTCTTTATCAAAGATGTGGGTATGTGCTTGTGAGTATTATTTGTAGTGGCTATCATGGTAGGGGGAGAAATATGTGATATATCACAGACCTTTTTTCCAACTTGAAGCAATTTGATTGTATACTTGTACAAGGTTGTTTTATTTTTGTCTTCACCTTTTAAACATTATTTCTGTTCCAGGCTTACGATCAGCATTTGAACATGATTCTTGGAGATGTTGAAGAGATCATAACTACTGTGGAAATTGACGATGAGACCTATGAAGAAATAGTTCGGGTAAGCTAATCCTTCCACTGTGGTATCATTATCTTATGATGCAATAGTACCAACAAAACAAATTGCCAAAGTTTATCTGATTTACAGATTCTATCTCATTTATTATATTGAAATGACACATGCCTAGCATTGTGTAAATGATTTTTGGAAAAGTAAGAGGCTACTGATGTCATGTTTTTCAGAATTGCTGTTGAAACTAAGACTATAATATCCAAAAAGTATATGGTCTAATATTTGTTGAAGATTCAGAACATCAAGGAAAGCAAAATAGAAATGTGACATTGCAGAATATCTAAAATGGTTTTAGGTCCTTCTTTGAGTATCGAGGGCCTTCTACCTTGGCCACAGGAGTTTGATCATGTTAGTGTCACTCCCTCTGTCAAGGGATACTTTGGTGGACTTTTTTGGATTGAAAATTAGGATGGTCGGGTAGAAGAGACTTTGCTATACTCCGTGCTGCATATAAGAGGCAGTTAATGAATTCGCTGAACCATATCTATATAGTAAAATTAATATCCATGGATTTTCATCATCTTTTCATGAAATTCTAATCTGGTCTACTTGATCCAGTGTCTAGAAATATTTCAGTTATAATAAGTGAACTGATAACATGAACTAGTTTTCTGTAATTTTTTTTTTTGCATGCTACCATAACAGTGACTGGTGGGTTGGGAAAAGATAACCTTAAATTCAGAAACGAATCACAACCAAAAAAGGCTTCCACTTTTAATTTGTGTGCCGGGTTTGCCTCTAGATTGTACGACGACTACATTAAATAGATAGTATTCCTCCCAAACTCATCGAGTGCAATGTCAATCATAAAAGAGTTTTTATTCTTCCTGCGCACTTGTCAAATTGGTCTTCTGCATTCAAGTAGTCTATGTTTTTCTTCTGTTGGACATCCACGCAAATAACCATACAATGTTGCCAAACTCAAGCTATGCATTTTGAGCTTTGCGAAACTAAATTACTTATTCTCTTGTTTCTTTATTTAAAACTCTTGTTTCTTTATTTAAAACTTAAGCTATTATCCAGTAAAGTTGATTCCCTCAGAATTTTATGTACATCCTATCTCTTTTTTACAGACCACTAAGCGAACTGTTCCTTTTCTTTTCGTTCGAGGTGATGGAGTTATTTTAGTTTCTCCACCTTTGAGGACGGCATGACGACCCGACGAAGGATGCTTTGATGATGCACCAAATCTGTCACCTACTGCATCAGTTCATTTAAGATTGTCGCATGTCCATTTGATGTACCGATACACAGGGGAACTTGAAGCTGTGATCCCTATTTGAACCCCTCTCCAGTGCTACTAGAAAACATCTGAATTTGCTGGTGTAAGAATATCGACTCTCCTGTTTTAAGTTCATCTTTGTTGCCAGATTATCAACAGCTATCTCGGTGCAGTGGTCGCCAAGTCCTTCACTGGAAATGTCGACCAAATCTTGATGGGTTGCACCGAGAAGCCAACTTAGGTCAGGATTTGTTCACATTTCCAATTGCCCTAGATAATTCTAAAAGATATCGATATAAGAGTGAGTGGATTGGACCAAATCATTTCAAATGCACTTGCTCGTGCCTTGCTTCCCAACCAGCAAGTCTGTGCGGCTCGGGACGTTCACTAAAAATAACAACAACACTCGAGCAGTCATCTAAGTGGTTTGAGGCATAAAGCAAACATGGCTCGATGATGAACATTTTTATACCAAAACCAAGAGAGTAAGAACTCAATGCACATCACTGAATAGTGTAAATACATTGCCAAGAGAAAACCACAATTCCCAGATCATATAAGATTTCAAAATCACCATGTTATTTAGAGGAAACTACTCACACACAAAAGATCACATCACCTCTCGAAGTTCGACAACCGAAAAAGTAAGGGACAAGTGATTGCCTGGCTTGATAGGTCGTTGTACATCAAGGACAAATCATAATTACGTCTGGGAACGAGCTGGAATATATGATGATAAGTTTCTTAAGACAATGAGTAAGGGCACCAAGCTCTAGCTGTCCTCCCCAAGCTGCTGTTGACTCGACCTCTTCACAGTACTTCTCGAATCTTTCCAAGAATGAGTTATCTGAATCTACCTAGCTCAATTTTACTCTCTGATAGCAAAAAGGGTAGAAAATCAGAAGCGTGGTTTCTCATGTAGTTGTCAGCCATTTTGTGAAGCTCCTGGAAACTGTAAGGTGATGTACTACCCAAGTTGAGCGAGAGCTGGTTTTCAACTGCTCGATAGAGATAATGGCCGTCTGGCTTTATCTCGTTGATTGTCATACCCAGTGGCTCTAACTGTTGAATTTTATTACCATTTATTTGTAAGTTAAATATGAAAATACAATCTAATTTATATTTATTGGGTTTAGATTACTAGATGTGGATTTAATGTGTAGAGAATTCTTTAGCCAATCCATTATTATTTTTGAACTAATAACAGATTGGATTCCTATAAAAGGAAGATATCCCCAAGAATTTAATAAGAGGTTTTTCAGCATCGTCATCCCCTTAGACCTTTGGAAGATTTATTCGTTTGCTTCTATTCATTCTTCTTTCATAGGATTTTCCAGACGACGCTAAAGAACAAGAATAATGACTCTTCATTCAGGTTCTTTATTATTTTTATTTATACTTATATTTTGTGGCATGTTAATTTCGATGATACTAAATCTTTTTATTCTTGTTTTTCTATTTGAATTCTTATTACAGTTGTCTAGAATTCATACAGCTCAAATTTTACAAGAACTAACATGTGGTATCAAAACCAAGACTCTATTTCATCATTTTCATGGTAATAAAGGTTGAAATTTGCATTGATCTTTATCTTTGTATGCTAGATCAAGTTTTCCTAGTATGACATAATTTTTTGATCGTTGAAAAAAACATATAAGAAAGATTAGAATATGCTTGTTTTCCGAGTTTTTTTTTTTATTTATGTGAAGAATATGATGAACAGCGAAAGAACGTACCATATTTAACCTAATTTTTTTTATAAAATTGTGATGGTTAAACAGATTATTTTAGTCGAATAATTAATTGTCAAGTCTAAAATAATGAATAATAATATTGATTAGATTTTTTTTTCAATCGATTAACAACCTTCAATTACGTTAATTTTTTAATCGATTGGAATTTTACATCGTTGAACAGTGTTTGTTTGTTTTTGTTAATCGATTGAGATAGTTTTTAATTAATTAGGTTTTGATCAGTTTAATCGATAAAACGATTGCTTCCTGAAACAGTTATCATGCATGAAAGAGTGCAGGAAAAAACACTAATCGATTAAATCTGTTTCTCGTGAAACAATAAAAACGGAAAACACTTAACAGTGCAATGAAAGAAAACAAAAATACATTAAATAAATTTTAATGCATCTTTGATTAAGGATAATATTATTTAATTATAGAACTCGAAGGAAGGTTTAGCTTCTTCATATAGGATTCTATATATAATTATATAGTCATATATAATAAATATTTAGATCGCGGAGATAATCAATTGGATCCAATTGATTATCATAAAGTATCAATCGATTAATAAGTTAAATTTTAGGCTGTTAAGACTGATTAAATAATTTCTCTTCGAATAAAGTTTCTAATATTTTCTTGGGTTTATTTACATAACGTGCTACTAAGTTGAACTATTGCATCGGCTTTAAGGAAGGCACCTTAGGTAGGTTTAGTGCATTTTGTGTTAGTAGACGTATATCTATGTTATGAATAATGGGTCCAAAGGAAGGTTACTTTTATGCCAGATATATGCTCAAGGTAACTTATAACTATGGAACACATTTTTTTTATTCAGATCATGCACAAAATATATCAGCCCAAACTAAGACATATTATGTGGTTGATTAAGGTTGTTGTGAACTATGAACCAAAATATAAATCATATAAAGTATCATATTATGCACACAATTAGTCGACCTAAAGGAAGGCACATTGTGTGACTAATTTAAAGTTTGAATTATATTAGAGAGTATCGCTTACAAATTGTATTTTAGTATGCAGAGTAAAATGCAATGTTGTATTTGGTATCTCATTAAGAGCTTATTTTTTATTTTATTTGCATAATTTTATATCATGTTCTTGGCTTTAATTAAATCGTGAGCTTAAATAAATTTCTCTCTTTAATTTCAGTACAATCTATAACTGCTAGTATTAAAAACATGCTAACATTAACTGGTTCAAATTTTGCTAAATAAAAAGAATACGTTAACATAGTCAT
>JBBPFP010000002.1:1385026-1396345 GCA_037974795.1 Kaempferia galanga
CGGCTCCACCAGCCAAAGGTTTGCCGGCTTCCCGGTGTGGAGGGAGAGGAGGGGCGTGGCTGTGGGGGCACCCAAGGAGGGATTGACGGAGGTGTTGCGGTAGGTCTTGAAATCGATTCCTGATCCGGCGTAGGCTTTAAATGTGGTGTTGTCGCTGTCGTAGGCCTTGAAGGTGACCTTGTGCTTCCCGGAGCCCTCGGCGTAGCCCTTGAAAGAGTCGGTCCCCGGGTTGAAGGAGTTGCCGTAGTTGGTGAACTCGGCGGAAGAGTCGTTGCCGCCCTTGGCGTAGGAGCTGAAGCTGTCGTCGCCGGTGTTGGACTGGTCGCGGTAGCTGGTGAAGCTTTCTGACCCAGATTTTCCGCCGTCTCCGTACGACCGGAAGTTGTTCACCGGCACATTCCCGTTGAACCCGTACGAGGCGAAGGAATCGTTGGCGCCGCTGGCGCTCTCGCCGTAGCCGTCGAAAGAGGAACCAATGACGTTGGAGTCGGTGGCGTAGCCTTTGAAGGAGACGGGCACGTCGGCTCCGCGCTTGCCGTACCCGGTGAAGGACTGGTCTCCGGCGTTGGCAGCGTCGGAGTAGCTTGAGAACGAGCGTTGCCGAGCGATGGCGTCGGCATCGTAGTTGCTGAACTTGAGGTCCGGCACGTTGGCTTCGTGGTCGTAGGAGTCGAAGCCGCCGGCGCCTCCGGTGGAAGAGGAAGCATAGCTGGTGAAGTTGGCCGTGACGACGTTTCCATCCTCACCATAGGAGGCGAAGGATTCGTTGTGCCCGATGGAGTCGCGGCTGTAGCGTCGGAATGAGTCGACGGGGACGTTGAGGTCGTCGGAGTAGTGACTGAACCCATTGCTTCCGCCTTTTGCGCCGGAGCAGTAGTCGGAGAAGTTGGAGTTCTGGTAGGAGCCGAAGGCGGAGGAGTCGTCCTTTCGGGAGGCGTCGGAGTAGGTATTGGTATCTTCTGGGTTGCAGAGGAGGCCCGCGGCGGCGCAGAGGTCACTGAGGCGGGAGGAGAGGGCGGCGGGGTCGGCGGCGGCGAGGGAGGAGTAGGTCGCGGAGTCGAGGGCGGAGAGCGGGGATAGTTTGTCGAGGATGAAGGCGGGTTGCGGGCGGTTGGTCGGCACCTTGCGGTTCCAGTAACGGATCAGGGCCGCCCGAACGGTGAACGGATTCGCCGCCGTCGGTGCGTCAGCGCTGGCCGCGTGGATCTGCCGGTGGCCGAAGAGTAAGAAAAGAGAGAGAAGGAAGGAGGAGAAGCATACCGCCGTCGCAATGTTCGCCATTCGGCATGCAATGGAGATGATCCGAAACCAAGGAGACGGGGAAATAAGTAAGAGGAGGAAACGGAGTCGGTAGTAACATTCCATGTGTTTGCTTTGACATGGTTACTCTATGCTTACTAAACATACAAACATTTATGTAAATTGTTTTTTATATATATAAAACACTAAACTGAAAAGAAATAAATTATTTTTCTCCTATTTGATTTGATGATGTGATCTATTTCGATATAAGAAAAAAGGACTTACTTTCTTTTATCACTGATTATAATTTCCAATGAATCAAACAAATTCCAAACTAGAAGTAGACCAAGGAACACCCACCGCTGTGTGCACTCGGCAGTCAGAATAAGACTTTGTTGTTGGCAGCACGGCATGTGTTTGTTTTGATGAAGTGGTAAGAAGAGATAGCCACAGACAAAAACAATAGCCACATATATAACTCTGTGGGAATCGGCGAGTGAAAAACAAGTCACAAAATTGTGACATCGACTTAAGTTAGTAGCTCTGACACAAATACCGCGTGTGAATTTGCCTCTCCATCAACTCCATCTCTACCCGCGCAACTCCATTTCCATATCTAACCCTTCCATTATATTTAATTACAGTCGATAACTATTCAAAAAGAATTTCTCATTCCTTATAATCTCGTTCAATCAGAGGTGAGAGAAGTTTTTCTCTCGCCATGCGGTGAATTGATCTCTATCTCTTTGTAATAAATCTGATACCTTCTAACCAACCAAACACCTTGTTGGAACACGGATTTATCGTCAAGCTCCTTGAGATTTGATGCCTAATTAACAGCGCATTCAATTAATTGGCTTTGACAACCTTGCATCTCATACGAAAGGGACATCAACTCATTGATAATGGATCAACTTTGAACTCGAAATCGGTTGAAAATAATTGTAAATCTTTTGAATTCTTTTGTCTGCCATAGTGAGCCAGCTCCCAACAGTAGTATTTGTCCTCTCACCCCAACGTCAGATCAACACACTCTACTACTTCAACCAACTAAATCCTGTTTCAGTGCTCTAACCTAATCCCACGTGCCGTCTGATAAAATTAAAATTATATATCTATAGTTTCAAATTTATGAAGACAAATTTATTTTTGTCTCTTTAAATTTAATTTGTCACAAGTCAACTTTCACACTGGAGCCTCTGCACGGCAGCACAGTTCAGTTGGATCAGACCTATTCTTAATTTTTTTTTCTAATTTAAATGGAACTGCTTCTAAAACGGCGTGATCATTTCCGAATGCAGAGGGCTATTCAATATTCATAATGGGAAAGGATCAAGCAGTGGAAAACAACTCAGCGAATTTATTGCTTTAATTAATATATATCTATATACATGATTATTCAGGATATAATGAGGCATTGCACAAGTGCCGGACAGCATTGTGTTCACGCTCTGTCGTAATAAATTTTCTATTGATGACCCAGCCCAAGCTCCCTAATTGTACGCTTTTAGTAAAGACACCCCTCCATAATTGTACCCCTGCACTGCACCAAGTGTGTTGGCAAGAGACAATAAACTTGGGCGAATGATCATCAGCTTCGGTGAATTGGATGAGTGAATTGAGCTGATTAGGGCTAACCATCAATGGACAAGTTAAACTAGTTGAGCCGAATGGACTGATAGTGTTGAACTTGACTGAGCAGGTCGAATGGGAAGGCTCTTGCCATTTCTAAAACTCAAATTAAGTTCCAATTTGTTTGCATGGCCCGACCCTCCATGAAGCCAAAAAGTCATTTTTTATTATTCACTTCAAGCCTCGTCGAACACAGGTGCAGCTCTGTTTGTTTGTTGCCATTCCTGAAACAAACTTGTTTACCCCTAATTGATTGTTCAAGAGGGCATTAAATGCCTACTTCAGTAACCAATAAATTATTGACCTCCACTCGAACAAGTTGGGAAGAATAATAAAAGACGAGAACAAGCAATGAAATTCTTACTGTGACCAAGGACATCTCACTCTATGTAGATTTTTCTAAATCTTCAATATGCCACCTCAATGTACATTAAAAATATAAAAATCTCTTATAACTTTTTTTTTGTTGTTGACTCTGCATTATCAATTTTTTTTACATCATTAATTATTAATTTCATCCTTATTAATTTTGAGATGAAAGACTATCATTCTTAAACTATAAAACTCAAACTTTATCGTCAATGATTAGAGCTTGTTTATTTTTTCGATTTTTTCATTTCACAGACTTTAAAACCCTCGCATTGCCTCATGTATTTTTATTAATATATAGACATAGAACACTAACAAACAGTAGTCATGTTTGTATGCTTGCGTCCCATCTCTCTCTGAGGAAAAGCTTCTTCAAATTGCTCAAGACTGTTCGTTAGAGATTAATGCTCTGTTTACGTAAAGAAGTGGCAGCTGGATAGATGGAATGAATTTTAGGGACAGAGAAAGAGAATGGGAAGGAAAAGAATTTTATTTTTCTACATTCTTATTTATCATGATTGAGGAATATGGGTATATATCATAATTTTATAAGTGAGAAAGTGTATCTGTTTCAATTTTTTAGATACATAGTACAATTTTGTGAGTTAAAAAGGTATATATATGTTAATTTCTTTTTCGTATGACTTAATTTTTTAAGTAAAAAGGTATACATGTTGATCTGGTATGATTTTGAAGTTCACATGGACGATAACGTGGAGGTCAGCAAGGTACCATATGGCGCATAAAAAGAAGCCAGCCTGACGCCACGTGGCAAACACCTAGTGACGTGAGTTGTCTCGCCAAGTGGATGTAACCTCTTCAGTGAACCTAAATCCGCTCGTCGAACCAATCGAGCAGGCGCGGGACAGAGCGACCGGATGAACGGAAGTCCAAACACGTCTGGTCGCCCAACATCTACTAGCTCATTTGCCCTGTTCGGTCGGATCAATACTTCAGCCAGTATCTCCGCGATCTAAGCGGGGTAACCCGGATGGTTCGGGTGGATCCCCATCCGTACGACCGAACATACCCAGTCGACCAACCACTTACCATTTTCGCTCGGCTGACCAGGAGTATATTCAGAGCTCAGACTCTCAGATATTAGATCTTCAGAACTCAGACTTTCAGAGGACATATCTTTAGAGAACAGACCTCCAGAAGTATCTCCGAATGCGCAAGCGATTCGGCCAGCTTAGACCTTCAACCACCCTCTATAGCAGATCAGCCTGGAAGCTTTGCTCGGCCATCCAGAGGTACAGACTCCGCCCGCTTGCTCAGTACGACACGTCTGACCGTGATCAGACAGACAGACTATTGTGCACTGAATACTAGGCAGATTTTTGACATGTGTCCCAGAGCGACGTACCTGATGCAGCCAGGTGTCCGAGCCCACGTGGCGACCCACCATTGGTCGACGCCACACGTGGCAACCCGTCATTGGTTAAAACATGTCACCATACGTGTCAGATGACGAAGAGCCAACTATAAATAGGGATCCTTGGTACTCGTAACAGGCAAGTTAAGTAAAATTAAGTTAAGTCAGGAAGGTACACCTATACCCTGTTTCCTACCTCGTACGAGTCCTTTTACTATTCGTTCAGTGGAATCGTTACTGACTTGAGTGTCGGAGTACCAAACGAGAGGACCCCGTCCCCTGTTTGGTGATTAACGCTCTGTTGGTCTGTGCGATTGCTTTCATGCTCCGGACGGACGGACGAAAGTACTCATCTCTCTTCTCTCACTCTCCCGTTCGCCAGCTTAGCTCCATTCCAGCTCAACCCATCTCTTCACCACTTCGGCTCACAAGGCGCCAGCTCGGTCTTCGTCGACTGCCCAATTAGCCCCCAGCTGTTCATCCGATCAGATTCAGACAGAATCACATGTATTATTTTTTTGTCGTCCGTTATTTTTTACCTGATTTTAAGATAATCAATGTTGGCTCCAAAATTATCTCTCCTTTTTTTCATTTTTTCATGAAGGAATGATGAAAACTTTTTTTACTGCAGAAAATTTTTCTTAATTTTATTTCCATTTTCGCAAGTTAACTGGCCTTCAGGTAGGTGTGTCAGATGACGAGAGCATATATCCAGTGCTAGGAACCAAGAAGGCCGGCCCATTGAGCAGGACGTCGAAGGTGCGATCGCGCAGATCCGTCCATGAAAGGCCCACTTGTAGTAATACCCCGATTCTTGATTTTATTGGAAAATAAAAAATAATTTTGCACATAAAATGATCCACCAAAGATTCTTTAATCATTTACATTAAATTTTGACTTTAGGAATTAAACGCGTATTTGTTTTGTTCTAGATGAAACTTGGTTTTTGGTCAAGAATGTTGACCTATTGATTGACCTTTCATTTGATATGGGGTCAATGGAGGCGGCTGATCTTTCCAAGAAACTTCCATATTTGGTTATTTGACACGAAGTTGAAGTCAGAACTTGTTTTTCTTAAGAAGCAGATATAAATAAATGGGAAAAGTTTATTTTAGCCATTCAAATTTATCTTATTTCGAAAAATCTTTTTTCAAATAAATTTAGCAAAGTATTCTAGTTCTCAATCGCTTGTCGTTTGCGCCGGCATTAAACTAATGATAGGTTTGAAAATTTTATTGAAGAAAATGAGAAAAGAGGTAAAGAAAATTGAAAATATATTTTGCTTATTTACCTAAGAAAAATTAAAGGGGCATTTTTTTAATCATGATTTTTTATTAAAAAAATATTTCACTGCATCAACTCCTGTAAAATGATATAGTTACTCTCAAGTACATTATTAGGTATTATTATTTTCTATCACACATATAACTCATTAAATCTTGAACTAATCAGCTAGTTGAATGAATATGATATATCTATTATATTATAGTAACTATAAAATTGTAGTTGTTGTAGTAGTTATAATAATTACAATTTTATAATTGTTACAATACAAATTTATTTTATTCAACAACATCCATATTATTAAATATATGAAAATATAATTATTATAACTATGGTAACAATAATAACAACTAACCAATGGTTATTTTAAGATTTAATATTTATAATAGAAGATAATAATATCGAACAATATACATAAATGCTGAGTTACATGATAAAAAAACATAAAAGGATGCTATTAAAAAAATAATAATGAAATTATTATCTTTCTTACTCATCTTCATTTTGACAAAAATTATCTATACTTAGACCTAGTGATCACTATTTACCACCACGAACATATATTGTTCCTAGTAGTCGATTGCCACGCGGATAGATATAACCATAAAAATATTTTTACAATTTAAAAAAAAAGGTAAAGGACAAATTAAAAATGTTCTTCAGATGAAATAATTTTTAAAAAATTAAAACTGACATTATCTATTTAAAGTAAAAATCCCTATAAATACGCTACCGTTGAGATACGGATACTTATGAGACAATTAAGCACATTTATCATTGTATCATAGCCCCGGGACGGAAAGACATAATTAGTGTGTTGTGATAAAGTAGCTTAAAGTCCTAAACCACTGTTAATTGCCAAGCAAATCGGTTAGTCAGTTCCTCCTTTCATAAGTAAACAAATGAATCAATCCCGACAACTTCGAGCCCAACGTTTTATTCTAATGACATCCCAACTTGTTATATCGCTGTCTTTTTCTTCTTCGATATGATTAAGTGTCAGTGATTGGTAAATTAAAAAATCAATTTTCGTATTGTCGGCATTTGAATTAAAATACGCTCAGCTCCACTTGAACTGACATAATGATGGTATATATGTCGCCAGATTTGACTCAGTTTTACCTTTTTTTTTTAACAGTATAGTAACGGCCGTTACGACCATCACAAAATAGTACGTGGCGAAATCGATCACGGAAACACTTGTTCGTAGCAGTCCGTTATAAAGATATATCATTTCTCTCTCTACCTCTATAAAATGCTCCTGGAGATGCGAGAGGAAGAGGATTTGAAACAAATCTCTGTCTTCCTTCCTTCCTGCCGAGAACAGACGAGGAGATGCAGGTGAGAAGCAATGCGCTAAGATTTTGATTTCTTTGAACATTTGTTCTTGTTTATCTGTGTGTTTGAATCTTTTTTGCCTCGCCCGTGGTTTTGTGAATCTCCTCGCAGACGAGAACTATTCGAGTCGGAAACATATCAGATCTAGTGGAAGAGAGGGAGATCCGTGAGTTTTTCTCCTTCTCTGGTGACATCGAACGAATCGAGATCCGAGGGTTGCTTTTCTTCTTTTAGTTTCGTCTTGTTTCAATTTTCTGTGCTTCTAAGGTTTCTAGGTTATTCTTATTAGATCTGAGTGCTATACTATGTGTGGGTGTTGTTGACAGTGAAGGCGGAATTCGAAGAGTTGCGTTTGTTACCTTTAAAGATTCGAAAGCGCTGGAGATTGCTTTACTTCTATCGGTATATATGCAATATAATATATCTGTTTCTTATGATTTCAACGAATAGATCCTCACTTGATCTGTCTTGGTAGTGCCTGATATGCTAACTGTTCTCTGCTATGATAGGAAAGCCTATTGATTATCTTGTATCGAATAGGACTGAAATGTTATACTTTTATGTTTCAGACTAGGTCTGTCTTGCTAGCTCAATCAAATGTTATACTACTTTATTTCCTATAATCTACTGCTAATTCATTCAGATTCTATACATTTCCATATCTTAGAACTACTAGTCACCAAAATTTGGATATTCAAATATGCATACCGACACTAACGGAAAGGGCTTAACTTTGTCACTCCTGGGGGCTGCCTCGCATTTAATGCAGTGCGAGGATGCCTCTTGATCAAAGATAAAAACAAAACATAGTACTAATCCAGTTATGACCTATGTTTTTGCTGATTTTTCTTGGTAGGTGGCTTGAAGTTCTTGCATACAAAATTTTATTCATCCTGCAAGGGAGGTTTACTTTCCAGTTCTCAGTTTAAACAATAGCAGGCCATGATAATCTCAAATAATTTTAAAACCGTTTTTGAGTTTGCACTCAAACTCCCAACTGTTCAATAGGAAATTTGTTCGCTCTTTTCTAACACTAAACCATTTTGTTGTATAAGCTTTGTGTGACCTTGATTTATTTAATACATTGTTCGCTCTTTTCTGTAATATACCATGATAATTTTTTTCAAGTTCTATAATATTATTATACATTAAAAGAAGCTCCAGTCTAATTACGATCAATTTTTGCCAGTATTGCTTGATAATTAGCTCAGTTACATACCAAGTGCATTCACCCTTGTTATTGCCACATTAAATTTCATGCTTAGTAGTTAGCTTAAGCAATAGCAAAAATGACAATCGCAAATAACTTTGAAGTCATTTTTGAGTTACAAATGGAACTCTTTATCATTATAGGAAATTTATTGAAGTTCTTTCCTTATTTTTTGTGATATCCACTTAGCTAATACGGACTCTGATCTTCCCTATTGTTATATCAACCTGTCCTGTTTCTATGGCAGGGAGCTACCATCGTCGACCAGATTGTGACTATAACTCCTGCTGAAGATTATGCCCCGAGAATTGATGAGGTAAAACTCATTTTATCCTATGGAAACTGTCTACTTATTTTATTTGTTTCACCTTATCGACTCTGTAATTTTTCAGGAAAGTGATGTGACAATTGATATCCCTGTTGAAATGTATGCTGCAACCCACGATGTCTCTGCAAACTCGAGTGTAATTATCTCTTCTGTTATGCCCTAATACATTTTGGTTCTAGTTTCGATAGTCTAAAAGAAATAATTTGCTTGGGCACACACAGGGCGGAAGTAGTTCAAGAAGTGGACGGGCTTATGTCACTAAAGCTCAAGGTGCCGTGGCAGCCGTGTTCGCAAAGGGTTCAGCGATTAGACAAGATGCTATTAACAAAGCTAAAGCATTTGATGAGAAGCATCGCTTGACGGCTACTGCTTCAGAAAAAGTAGTTTCTTTCGACAAACGGGTTGGTTTTACAGAGAAATTGACAGTTGGAATCTCTGTGGTGAATGAGAAAGTTAAGTCAGCAGAGCAAAGGCTGAATGATACTGGTTCAGCCGTCAAAACCAACAGGTACAGATTTATCTGTTATAACCTTAACAGAGAGGGTGCTGTCGCATCTTTGTGCTTCCTTGATGAATCAAAGTGAACTAAGGACAAGTACTAATTTTGGCCTGTATGAATGAAATATTTAGGTACGTAACTGCTGGGACAGCTTGGTTGCAAGGTGCTTTCGATAAAGTGGCAGTGGCTGGCCATATTGCGACAGCAAAAACAAGGGAGAAGTTTCAATTGGCCATGACAAATATGACTTCCAAGGTAAACTAATCTGTTTCCACTTGGTCTTTTAATTTATATGCTAGATTACCTAAATTGAACCCCTTTTTATTTCAAGCTTTTAAGATGAATTAATAATCAACTTTTACATAATTTTCTCAAAAACACACAACCATGTGTTCCACGAAATCTTATTGGAGTTGTTGTTCACTAGAATAATTATTTTATTTGTATGGATTTTCACGGATCAATACCTATTTCTATACTTAATTGCAATAATGGACTTGGAGTATAGGTTGGATAGGGTGAGTCAAGTGAGCCAATTAATTCGTATGAATCAATTGGGTCAGATAAGCAAAGAGTGTGGTGGCCATCTAAGGTTGGATGGACCAAAGACAAACTGATTGAGCAAGGAGGACCATTTGGAATATGTATGCTTCAAGTAATATGTCAAACTGATTGACAAACTGATCGAGTTAGGTGGGCAAGTGTGACTGGACCAATTGGGTCGGATCAGGCTGGTAGAGATGTTGGGCATGATGGACTAAATTAGTTGGGTTAGATGGGACAATGGATTGATCAAGCATGATAAAGCTCGTAGATTTGAGTGGGTGGACTATTGAGTTAGATAGGCTAAGCGATTTAGCGTAGAAGGACTGATTGCATTTGGAGGGCTGATCGAATAGACTAATTGAGCAGGAGCAATTTAGATTAGTAGGATCAAACAAATTATGAAATTTAGATGAATTGGATTAAATATTTTACGTAGCAGTATTTATTCCAGCGGTATCCATGTCTTTTGGTGAATTAAATAAAACTAATCATGAGCAATATTATTTGCCATTGTGAACAACTCTCTGAAAATTTCATGCCTGACTTCCATTTCATTATTCGTGCAGGATCGAGTTGTAGCTGTATAAACTAGGAGTCAGTTAGCAGTAGCAGAGAATGATTTGTATTTCTAAATCCCCATATGACATGTCAGCACGAGTTGTTTGATGATTGCTTTTGTTCATTGTTTCGTTGTGTAGATTTTTTTTTCTTCCCCTAGACAAAATATGAATGGTGCATTCTTTTCTCTGTGATGAATTTTGTTACACTACAATGAGTGCTATTTGGATATTTTCGTCCAGCTCTAAACTTCAGCTTGGGGTGAGAAATCTACTTCTCAGAGCTTTAAATTTCTTATCATTTTACCCTTTAATCAGTAAATAATGGTCTTATTAAGTTAGAGGAAAACGTTTTTTAATCTTTATTTTCATCCTCCCAAATAATAAGGAAATCTGTCATCCATTTGAAGTATCTATTTGCAAGCTTGGAGGGACCACCCTCAGGAATAGTCAATAAGAGGCTAACTGAGTTTATCAGTTTTAGTCCCATATTGAGAGATTTACGACACTATTATTGGTTTATATTATTACATATGCATGTATAATGTCAATAAATACATGAGAAAAAAATCCATGGTTTGAATTTGCACTGGATCAAGTTGACTTGTGTGTGAGTATGACCTGTACCGGCCAAATGCCGGACTAATTGGGGCCCATGGAACAACCAACATTTTTGCTACATGCATTATTTATACTTGCTGCTTAAGAGGGTAACAAAAGCATTAACTATTATTAATGCGGTAATTTTGTAACGTCTTAGATAGTCATGATGAACATTGATAGTTGACAGTTATCCATGTGTGAGTACGACCTACACCGACCAAATGCTAGATCGATTGGGGCAAAATTTGCCCATGAAACAACCAACAGTTTTACTACATAAATTATTTTTGCTTGCTGCTTAAGAGGGTAACAAAAGTATTAACTATTGTTAATCAA
>JBBPFP010000002.1:1396445-1413189 GCA_037974795.1 Kaempferia galanga
TGTTTTTGTGGACCCCTTCAGGAAAAGAAATGAGAATTCAATATCTACAGGCTAGAATTACCCATGGTTGGAGCCCCCCCCCCCCCCCCCCCCTTAAAAATGTCGATTTAGATAATCTCTCCTGACTCGTCATAGTCGCAGATGAGCCTTTCTTTCCTTTGTTACAGCTAGTTTTGCCTCTAAATTGAGACTCTCTTTCCTTTGTTAAGGCTAGATTTGCCTCTAAATTTTTCTTTTATCTGAGACAAAGTCACCTCTAAAATTTTTCCTCTATCAAGAATAGAATCATCTCCAAATTTTTCCTCTGTCAGGAACAGAGTTGCCTCTAAATTTTCTTCCATTTTGGACAAAGTCGCCTCAAAATTTTCACTATCCGAGGCAAAGCCACCTAATAAGGTTTGATTGTATTTACATAGTTTTGAACATAATTGGTACATTTTCACCTTGAACATCTCGCTAACCTTATCAGTCTAGCTACTTCATCCTGTTGTCCTCGGACCTCCAATCGTGTCTCGTATGCTACAGCTCCTCGACTCGACTTGGAGGGGGGTCTCAAAATACCATCGGCATCTAGATCAATATTATGCACCTACAAGGCTCAATCCCGAGCTACGACAGCATGTTGTGTCACCCTAAGCCAGAGTATTGATACCCTGATCGGCTGCCCAAGCCCGAGTGGGTTGCGGGCGCTATACGGCTACCAAGCCTAAGTGGAATATGGGTGTTGAACTCCCAAGCGCTCATCGCTTGAGCACCCCGAGTGTTAAGTGGCCAAGCACCAATGGAAGCATAGTACCATGAGTTGTCGAATGCCCGAACGCTCGAGTGGTAAAGTGGCTAAGCACCTCGAGCAGCGAACTCCTAAGCACCCAAGTGCCTAAACGCCCGAGTGGTAGAGCACCCCTAGAGCCAAGCACCAAGAGTGGCCAAATGGCCAAACGCCAGTGGTCGAACACCCTGTGCAGTCAAGAGCACACGAGTATTAATAGCCCAAGCTCCAAAGCACCCAAGCCCCTGAGTCCGAATGGGTTGCGCTCCCGAGCTCGGATACGTGAGGGTCTCTTTTGACGCTACAATTACATATAGCACCAGTTGCAAAAGGTGTACCCTTTAGTGAAGATGGAAGAGGTATTCCCTTTGGGAAGAGGCGGTTAATTTTTTTCACTTTCTCCTCCGATAAGAAATAATGATACTAGTGTCACTAGAGAAAAATAGGGAAGTATGTTAACTTTATAATGTTAAGGCTAATTTGATTCTCCACTAACTTAAGCATAAAGGGGCGTGGTCGAGTAACTCCCAATTAGCCCTCTAACACATATTATTCCTGGCAGAGTTGACTGATAATTAGCATTTTGATGCATTAATTTAGCCCTTATTTTTCATGTTTTAATCCTCGCATATGGTTAATTGTTGATTCTTATCATGTTTATTGAGTTGAATTCATATTATGGGTTTTAGTATAATTCTTTCTATTTTTATAGATTTCTACTTATAATTATGTATTTTTATCTTATATGGATTGAACTCAAATTGGACCAAATTGAACCTAAAAGATTGAGTTAAGGAGAAGTCCAATCTGGAGAAATCTGAGCCATTAGATCAAATCTGAAGCAAGTTAATCAAATGGCTCAGATCTGATTAATCCTGGTCGTTCATCAAGATCTGGTTGATTCCGGCCAATCTGTGTAAATTTGGGATGATCCAAACTGTTCATTAAGATCTAGTCATTCTGACCATTCAGCTGGTGCCAGCCGATCTTCAAAGTTCAATCAGATTTGATTTCATCCATTCACCTAGCTCAGGGATAATCCAAGCCGTCCGAATAGATCTAGTGGAAATAACACTACTAAGCACAATAACCTTTAAGCGGGATCGCTTCTTGGTTGCTTCTATTAGCTCCATACACCCGATGCCACCTCCGTCCACCTCTCCATCAGCGACACCCAACGGCTGGCGGCTCTTCCCGTCCTCGTCCTTTCCTCACCTTCGGCCACCTCCTCCTCGGGTTAGAAGTGGAGGAACCGAATGCTTCATCTTCCTCCTCTCTTCGGGTTCGAAGAGGGAAGGGCATCCGCCTTTCGCACTCCGCACTCCGGCAGCATCTTCCAGCAGTCTTCAACCGTCAACCATTTGAGCTTGGGTTGTTTCATTTCTTCACTTGATTTGAATTGATTGTTGATGTTTGTTAATTGTTAATGAATGCTTATAATTGCTGATCTCCCATGTTCAATTTGCACGCACTTGGCTCAATTCAATTTATGCCTACAATGTGTTTGATGAATTGTCTCTTCCATTAGATAGATTCTAATTGATGCAATTTCTTTAGTTTACTTCTTGCAATGTCTTGTTAGTTAGATGGTTTATGTTTCCATGATGTTTGTTCTTCATTTAAATGCAATTAGTTAGGGCTCGTTATATGCTCTAGGTTTCGTTTCACTAGATGCAGTCATAGCTTAGATTAGATTAGGTTTCCTTTATTTGCATTATCTTTCATTTATTAGGATTAGATTACATTACACACATTGCTATTTCATTTCGTAGTCTTAGCACTTACCCAAACCCCCACTTTCATATAAAAAACCAAAAAGTAATAATCAATCCTAAGAACTATCATCCAATTACATTCATTGGGAAACGACCTGAGTTATCCATATACTACCTTAGTGTAGAGGTGTTCAGTACTTAATTGGTTATGATACACCCGTAGTGCGACATACAGGTGTTTATCATTGACCACGTCAGAAGAAGAAACGGTTAGAAATTGAACACTCCATTAGTAATTCTAATTACCTGAGTTATCCATTTCTGATTCAGTCGATTGTTGTCCAATATTTTTGGTCCAAAATTGAAAATGCATTAGTAATTCTATAGTTTTGGAAATAGATTTCTAAGAACAAATCTATTATTTTCAAAGAATGACACAAAGTTGAAAACTATTGAAAACTTCAATGTTTCTTAACACTATTAATGATGAAATATTGACAAATAGAGTTCACCAAAATGTTCTAAATTATATTTAAAAGAAAAAAGTAATTTCCAATTATGATCTATAGGTCGAGTATACATGACTTGTACATTAAGTTTCCCCATGATTGGTCCATACAAGGTTGATATGACTAGATGATACTTATCTTATTTTGATGATCTACGTGTCGACCTTGGGATGGAGGTAATCCCATAGCTAGGCGATGATCCAACTAAGAAACCAACGTGAGTTTCGAAGTTGAGGTCAAACAATTTTAACTGTTAGAAGAATAGAACATGTATATTAATATATCTATTATTTGTGTCATGCTAACTTGGTTTTATCAAGAATAGATTTTCTCGTGATCGAACAGGTAATCTGGTTGACCGAATTATTCAGGCGACGAAAAAGGAGTTTTCGATTAGACAAATGATTGCACAATTAAATTTCAGAAAGGTGTTGATTGTTATATTTAAAGATGTTCTAATACGATCGTCTTATAGTATGTATTATTTATTAGATAAATAGAAATTCACTATTTGATTGCACATTCTCGATGTGAATGATTGGATCTTAAACTTATTTAATGAATGTTAACAATACTATTCATCACATGAGAGAACTTGTAATTAGATTACAACTAGTGATCATCTCTACATGTGTAATTATGATGTATTGAAATAATCTATAGTCATTGAATTGATGGGTTCGAACATCATCAATTCTATGAGACTAGTACATGTTGATCCTCACTAGCTTGAGACATTGGGATGTCGAGAGTTAAACGTAGATGCTAATTATGGTAACTAGTTTATTGGAGTGAGCTATTATGAGACACCATATGGTTCTCTATATATATAAATATGTTAATGAAAATCTTATTGTAGCTTGAGTGTAAGTTTCCTTTGACTTAAAGTATTCAAATCACCTTAATCATGAAGACTCATACTTTGACATCTTAAGCATCTCCATAGATGTGTGGATCTGAGATGATTGGGTATAAGTTAAAGTGTCCAAAGGTGTTTGAATAGCTAACCGAAGATTCACCACTTCTTACAAAGAGATGTATACCCTATGGTCACTTGTTAGAATTATTACTCAAAAGTTTATGGTCATACCATGACATGGTAAGAGTATAGTACTCTTGGGCACATGTACGAGTAATCTGAATCCACGGGACGAGGAAATATTACTTGTGCTAGGTGTAATATAATCAACCTAATGGGGACTGACACAAACTATATATCCTGAACCAAGTGGGTATAAGGCGAGTGAAAGGAACGAGGCACGACTAACTGCTGAAAGGTTCAGAAGTAATTCTTCCATCAACTGTGATTTTTCAATTAATTAGGGATCACGATTTACTACTAGGTGTCACTCATAATCAATCCATAATTAATAGTTAATTATGGACGGCCAACATAAATCGAGAACTTATAAGGTCACACACTTTGAGTTTATCCAAACGACAAAACGAGTTTAAAAATTAGATTCTCAGATCGAGAGAGATTAAGTCGAGTTAGACTAAATAAAGGGGAAATATGGAAAATATTTGGCGTAACGGAAGCGCAAATGGGCCACATATTTTAAAGACGAATTGGACCCTCTTTGATTTAAATTAAAAGAGTTTTGATTATTGAACCAAAGTGGTTTGGTTTAGAACCAAGATAGTTTGACTTTGAATCAAACTTAAGGCAAGTGAATTGGGTTGAATTAGTGGCTACAGGTTTGAATTTGCTATTCAAACGCGATATAAAATCTATATAGATATAGAAAGGAGAAAAGTAAAAGAAGAATATTTAATAAAGAACTAAAAACCTAATGTGATTAGGGGTTTAGTTTTTCTTTGTTTTTCTCCTCTACGTTGCTCAAAGAATGCGCTACAACTTCCTGTGCAGCTTCCCGCCACTGTCGACCAACACCCAGCCGTCAGCTAACATCCAGCGACCCTCCTTGCTAATGGACAGCAATCCACAAAGCTGTTGTGCTTCCTAGTTGTCGGCGGACAAAAGAAGTGCCAAGGGGTTGCTCCGGCCAATTGTTGCATCTCCCAGATTTTGTTCCGACCAAAGACCCAGCTACTAGGCTCCTATTCTGGTACGCCAACAAGCTGCATTGCCACCTAGGAATTGTTCAATAAGTAAAGGGGTTGTTCCGGCCAATAGTTATATTGCCCAATCCTCTTCCGGCCGCCCAAAGGTGATATTCCAACAAGCAATGGTTGTTGTTGGAATCAAGCTATTGTAGAACTCGTATCCTCTCTAAGGCAGGAAGGTTCAAGTATTTGTACAGCAACGTATGGTTGTC
The DNA here is from genome assembly GCA_037974795.1 of Kaempferia galanga. Classification (NCBI taxonomy): domain Eukaryota; kingdom Viridiplantae; phylum Streptophyta; class Magnoliopsida; order Zingiberales; family Zingiberaceae; genus Kaempferia; species Kaempferia galanga. The sequence continues at coordinate 1,401,718 of JBBPFP010000002.1, forward strand.
ATTCATCTGGATTAGTTCTGTCGAGTTGCCTTAGTGTCGTCGGGTACCAAATTGAGATGTGATCCCTCTCTCAAATTGCTTCATCTCCCACCTTTGGTTAGTACTGAAGCAGAGACACGACAGGTCGAAACTCGGCATGCCCGAGCATGCCTCCCCCATACTTTAATTATTTGCACTAATGACTAGTAACCATCCGTGATTTAGCACCTCTATCTTAGTTCAAAAATAAATTGATAGAGGCACTAGGGATGAGTAAGTCACCTTTTACCACACGTGAGTAGGCCAGGAGCTCACGGCCGACGATTAGGTTCTTGGTTAGCCGGCAAAGGCACGATGCTCGGGGAGGATTGTGTCGGTTGCGTCTAGCCAAAAGCTTATTCGTCTTTCTCTGTCTATATGTGACTATAAATTGGATTCGCATTGCCATGCATAGCTCGCCCTCCTTCGAAGAGATGGCGGCGGTGCTTCGGTGGAAATGGCGGATCATGGTGGCCGTCGCCACCTCCGTCATCCTCGTGACCCACAGCGCCGGCACCCTCCTCGGCCGGCTCTACTTCGCCGGAGGTGGCCGCAGCAAGTGGCTGGCGACCGTCGCCCAATCCGCAGGTGCCCCTCTCTGCTTCCCCCTCCTCTGCCTCCCTTCCCTCCGGGTCAAGTCGCCGCCGCAGCCGCCTTCCGCCGTCCACCACCGTGACCTCGCCCTCATCTACCTCTCCCTCGGTTTCCTCATCTCCGCCTCCAACCTCATGTACTCCTACGCCCTCCTCTACCTCCCCGTCTCCAACTTCTCCCTCCTCTGCGCCACCCAGCTGGCCTTCAACGCCGTCTTCTCCTACTTCCTCAATGCCCACAGGTTCACCCCGCCCGTCCTCAACTCCGTCGCGCTCCTCACCTTCTCCGCCGTGCTCGTTGCCGTCGGATCCGAGTCCGACGCTTCGAACGCCTCCAGGTCAGAGCGGCGTCTGGGGGTGGCGCTGGCGCTGGCCGCCTCCGCACTCTTCGCGCTCACGCTGTCCCTGATGGAGCTCTCGTTCGAGAGGGTGATAAAGGTGAGGACTAGGGCGGCCGCTGTGGAGATGGAGGTGTGGACTAGCACCGCGGCGACGGTGGCGTCTGCGGCAGGGCTGTGGGCCAGCGGGGAGTGGAGGCGGGTGGGGGAGGAGATGGAGCGCTTCCGGAGAGGGGGGAGGGAGGGGTACGTGATGACGCTGGTGGGGACGGCTGCGGCGTGGCAGCTCTACACGGTGGGGCTAGTGGCGCTGGTGGAGGCGGCGTCGGCGCTGTTCGCCAACGTGACCTGCACGGTGGGGACCGCGCTGGTGCCGTTGGCGGCGGTGGCGGTTTTCGGCGACGCGATGGACGCGGCGAAGGCCGTGGCGATGGGGATCGCGTTTTGGGGGTTCGCGTCCTACGTCTACCAGCACTACCTCGACGAATCGAACGGCAAGAGCGAAGTGGACAGCTGCAACCGCGCCAATGGTTCGGACGCCCCTGATGCCTGTCCTTGATGACGTCATCCGCAGCTGTGGTACTCCGTATAATCCATAACAAAGAAAAAAAGAAAAGGAAAAAAAACCATTTAGTGAGAAAATAAAGGTTGAAAAATATTTCAAATAATAGTGAAAATATGGAGGAAAAAATTGTAAGATTCCAAGAGATCTATCTAAATATTGAAATGAAAATTATGAATCATTCCAATTCCATTCGCAAAAAATATCATCGCGAGTGGTTATACAACGTGAGCATACTGCGTGCTACGAAAAATAAACAGATTTTACAAAGGATCGTATCGACATATTACACAGTTGCCCGTGAAGAATATAGAAGAAATTTAAGTGATGGTAAGGCTCAATGATTCAAGTTGATTTGCTGCTACCTGTTCTTCATGTTCTTGTTGCTGCTCTTTGTTCCACCTTCTGTATCCAATGGATCCACTAGTGAGTGGATGATGATCAATGTACCCACCTGAAGAAGAATTCCTCTGCCTCCCTCAAGTGAGGAAGTGATCCATCATGTGTTGTATAACATCTGTACCTTCTGAATGCATGAATGGATCCTTAACCTGAAATTAATTGATAATTTTTCTTTTAAGAAAAAATGGAGATGGAGATAGCGAGAAATAGGGACGAGGTAGTAGAAGTGGTTCAGAGGTGGAGGACCTGAATGACACTGTGTGCGGCAAACCTTTGGATGCTGATGTTATGGAAGCTTACATCGACTCTTTCCCAAGACAGCCGTGTGAGACCTGTTACTAGCTTTTCTGCAAGCAAAATAACGCAATCCATATCAAGACGAGAAGAAGAGTTAGAAGTTAAGAGCAAAGTAGGCATTGTTAAACGAAAAGAAAAACTTTAGCCTTGTAGTCTCATGTTCTTATTAAATATGCTTAACTACTAAGAGAGTCTTCACCTAAGCCAAACTCTCACCTCTAATTATACTAAAAATTCTTAAATATGCATTTTGAGTTGGAATAAGCTCTCTTTTGGGCTTTAACAGACAATTCATGGAAGTGTATGACGACGGCAAATAATGATCAATGAAAATGAGGGCTCACAAAGTCCTTATTGTTCTTCAAAAAGGCAAATTAGCCTTAGAAACAGCCTGAGAATACTACTAACCAATTCGTATTGTTGGAATCTTTGCTATAGGCTTTCCAACTTACTTATTTGCTTTTCCATTTTCTTTTGATGAAAAAGGAAAGGCTAAACCCCAGTGATGCAGCTCAAATTGATCCAAGACTCTTAAGCAGCCCTGCCACTACCAGGGCCCTGTCGACATACCACTAGAATAGCGGTTGAGACAGCTTGAATAAGCATGATAATGGTTAGCTACGAACTAGTACTGACTTGAAAATAACAACCCCTAACTCGACAAGAATTGCAGTGCTCGAACTTATGACACTGCATCTGGTGACGGCCCCTTATGTGGAGCCTTTTTTGTTATATTATTTGTGAATTGAACAAGGAGCAATGAAACAAAACAACCAGTAGATTCGTCAGCTAGAAGAGAAATCACAAAACCAGTTTATGGGAAATGTAGGGAAGTCACAAGCATGACTGGCAAATAAAGCTTTTAAAGACTGGAAGAAAATGCAAGCTTATCAGTGCTAACAAGTAAGATAAGCGAAAGAAATTAACTTAATCTACAGGATTAAATGATAAGTACCTTCAAGTACATCACAGTCGTTGTCCGTAAGGGAATCACTAGAACACTTATCATTTCTGCTCCCTGCAGTATATTCTTCATATACAATATGTGGGTATCTTTCACTCAATGGATCCTCCCACTGGAGAGAAGATTTAATAAAGCTAGTTAATAACTAAATGTTAATGGACAAAGTAACTCACTGAGAAATGATTGTTAAAGGGATGTTACTTTAGGCAACTCAGAGTTACGTCTAATAGAAGATGTTCTCCATCCTACTATATCTGAAATCACTTAGTTCGGGAAAATCACACGATAATGAAATTAAATGTCTCAGACAATGATAATATGAAACTTGCATAGTTACATCCAAGAAATTTCAGCTCAGGATACGATCATAACCAACATTTGAATAAGCCACCCGCCGTTTAAAAGCTTGCAGGGCAGACCTGTAGATGGAATATAATCATGTTACCAGGAAGATGCATTACAAAGTTAATGACATCAAAAGAAATATGGCAAGGCGAAGAAAGGAAATACATGAAATGAAGATCATCACAATTCTCCACCATTCGTTGCAACAATGGAGGCTTTCCTTCGTCGCTATCAGTTAGAAAAAGATGCTTGCCAGTTCTTCTAAATATCCAGTGAATAACACAAGAAGCAACCTTTTCAATAGCAGTCAGCCCAAAAAGGAAAGGGACCTGAATGAATCAATATGATACATTAAAAAGTCAAGATCAATGATAAAGTAATGTGAGCTATACATTGCCAACTATGAGTGTCATTTCCAGCTTATACATAATACTTACAGAAAAGATGTCAGAACTCATATCATCTAAAATACTGGAAAAGTCATTAAGTCAATGAGACAACATAGAGGATATTTCTCACCCACCATAGAAAAGACTTTGAAATCTTATCAAGAAGCCACTTAGAAGTAGAAGATAACTGAGTTTAGATACTATCTTGCTTGTAGTTCTATGGTACTTATCTCTTAAACCTATTTCGCATAATCACTGAAAACTCATTATCGTGTGTCTGGGCTTCGTCATGCTGGTGGGACAGACATATATAAATAACACATTTTCTAGTATGAGAAAAGAAGGAAATGGATCGATCTATGGTGAGATGAGGTAATTACTGATTAAGGATTCAGGTAGTGAATCATTTGATGACGACAATGATGATATGTTTGGATTCTACTTGCAACTCAATGCCAAGGCATCTTAGATGGTCCTTGCACTATGCTATGGGCACTAACAAAAAAGATCCAGAAAAAATCACAATGTCTCTAAAAATAGAAATTTGGTAGGTTTCTAAGATGCTGATTATATCCAATTACAGATACACACTTCATAACCTTGTAGAAGAATGCAGATACAATGATTGCTAGACAAGAGAAGAGGCCAATTCTTGAGCAATTTCTCCATGGTAGACTATAACAATAAATCAAAATAATTGGAACCATCAACATATTTTGTCTATTCACAACTGGCTTCCATTGCCCTACCGCTTTACCACTTTTTGATTGATAACCTTAAATCACAAAACAAGTTCAATTCAGATATATCTCAAGAATTGAGAATGCATGAAAGTTCAAAAGTTAGGTAAACGTATGAAAAGCGGACCTGTTTATTTCCTCTAGAACCAAGATGAGGTGTAGCCACTGTGATGAAATTCATAGCTTCCAAACCACAGATAGTACCACTTTGACTATCATCATGTACATCACACAGAGTGTCCTGGATTTTTCTTCTGGGAGGTTTATATAATCTCCCAATTGCATAACGTGCAACTAATCCTCCAATTGAGTGTGCAACAAAAGAGATTTTCTGCAGATTTGGCGATTTCTTGATCACTTCAGTTACCTGTTTAAGAGTGTTAAGATAACGTGGTATCAGAATTTGAAAAATTAATGGTTGCAAGAACCATGAGAGAAACTGACCTCTTCAGCTAATCGCTCACCCATGACATCAACACCATCTAATGTTAGTTTATTCATGTTTCTATCACTACCTACAAACAAAAAACAGGCATGTGAATACATAGCCTGCGCATAAAACACAAATAATTAATGCAAGTTTCCAGGATTTCAAGTGCATAGAGAACCATTCCGGCTCGTCCGTACTTTCCACATAATTCTAGTAATTTCTAATCATCAGAACATATTGTTCAAGCGTGCTCCTTTAAATTGACAGTTGTCTTTCAGACTGATCCTACCTTCCAATTGAGTAAGAAAGGTCAGATCAAATTTTCCAAGGAGAAAGGAAGGATAAAACCCATTAGAGAGATCATGCGCACTGAGCTAGTTGGCACCTCCATTAGGATATGGTTGACAAGGAAAATGTGTAATAAAAAAAACAGATAACGACCATATCTAATATGTATAAGAAGAAAACCATTATACCCAAATAACAGTCTTAGAGGAGAACATAGAAAAGAAGTTTTGCTAATTCCTAGGAAATTTCATTAATCTATATGAGTAGTGTTTTTGAATTAATGATTATTAATAACTAGTATCAATTTGACCAAAGCAAACAATGTAAAAGTAATCAAATAAACCATTTCTTTCCAAATTAAGGCCGCTTAAAAATATAATATCTATTTACCAGTATTTGCAAGGGACGTGCAAAGCCACATTGTAATTTTTAAATATTACTGTTGTATGTATTCGAGGCCACATAAACTAATCGTATCATAAATTTGCAATGGCAGGAGGTAAGCATTGGGATCGTGCTCTCCTATTTTTAAATCTATATTACTTGCCATCCAACTGGTTAATAAGTAAAAGAAGTCATTTGTTTGCAAAAGTGTAAGCAGTTAGGAAAGGTGAAAAACTTCATCTGCCAAGAGCTTCACTTTTAGGCCTGCAAGTCAGCTTGATTCTTTGAAATTGAAATCACTGATTGGTTATTTAAGTCTGATTGGAGCTATGCATATGATCAGATATATGTTGGACTTTGACCTACGATGGAAGACTACTATGCAGACATCATCTCATTTTGCAGAACAAAACATACGACAGAAATGAAATTTAACTTTGACTCTCCTAATTTCTTCTCGGACTAGGATCCAAAAGTTAATGCTATTGCAAATTTTCTACAGCACAGTTAACAATCAGAGATTGTGCAAAAAATGTACCTTTTTAACATCATTACATAGAAAATAAGATATATTAAGGATGGAAATTAAAATAAGCAGCAATATTGAAAGTAAATGGCTTACAATGAACTATCACTTTATCCGGAAGTGCTGTAACAAACTGCTCAGCTGCAAACTTCCAGTCAGCAGGACTGCAACCAGTGGCATTAAATATTGGCTTAATAAAAAAACAGAACTCTGAAGCACAGAGACTAAGAGAGTAGCTAGAAAGGGATGGTTACAGACGATGTTAATAGTTCAGTTGAAAAGCGAAATCAACAATGACAATAACCGTATAGTTCAGTTTAAATGTAATTAATTTTCTGGCAATGCAATCTAGTCATTACTTAATTCTTTTAGACTACATAGTCCAAACAATTTACCGAATCCAACTAGATATGAATTTTGGAGCCTTGCAACAGCTCCTAATACCAAATCATAAGTTTTTGCTCATAACGTCCACCAGATCCAGTTTGGTGCCATATCAAATTTCGATCTTAATTTTCTTTGCTGGTATAGTTACTTTTCCCGATTCATGCACCAATACATAAGAAAACTGGAGTACACAGGCCACAATTTTTTCTTAAAAAAAAAAAAAAAGCAGAGATTCCAACCTTAATTCTCCATCTACATATCTGAATACACGACAGAGTCGCATCAGCATGCCACTCAAGTTCAACAGGAAAACAAAATAAACAATTTCAAGGATAAATCGCAGCAAGAGTCACATCACAACAATTCATCCTGCCAACAGCACACGCCATTGCCCCCAAAAACCCCGTTCTTCACGGAAAACCACCATCAAATCCAGTCATAATCCAAACAGAACCAACGACAAATCAAGCAACACAAACCGAGGACAATCCCCGCGGGATCAGGAAAGTAAACACCAACCTGCCGAGGATACCGTGGACCATCACGACAAGGTGATCCGCCGCCTCCGCCGCGGGACCGGAAGAGCTCCGCGCGTCGGCCCCGCCACCGACGCTCTCCTCCGCGCAAGCACCTCCTTTTCCGCTCCCGGCGTCCCCCATCGTCTCCGATCCCTCACTTCTCATGCGACCACAGACAAATCGACACCGGAGACCATGAACAAATCAAAATTCCCGGAACACGGCAATCCAACGAGAGGCCGAGAAGAGGAGAGAGAGACGAGTAGGTGGGAATTGGGGAGACGCGAATGCGAAGGTAAAAGCAAATTTAAAAGAAAAAAAAAGGAAAAAAATCAGAGAGAGAGAGAGAGGGGAGGAGGAGAGGCGGCATTTATCGGTACAGCTCGCCAACTCGGCGCAGGGACCGTAACGTCCGTTACGTACGCGGAAAGAATTCCCGTGGAGGCGAGGACGCGAGGTGACGGAAGACGCGACAGTTGTAACATCGTAACGCGTTACGTGGTGCCGGGGACCGAGCCAGATACCGATTCTTCGATATATCGCGTTTTCTGCTACATACCCGCTCGCGCGTGTCACCGCCACCGCCTCCGAATTAGCAATGTGAGTATGTGACGCGGATTAATTGGTAATGTTATAAATAGTGGCATGTCAATGTAAACTTCAAGTGTGGACATAAAAATGATGTTCATTTATGGACAATTTTGCAAAAATTCACGATATCTAGATAAATTAAATTAAACTAAGTTATTTTGGGACGTCAAATATTATTAACCAAAATTACTTATAAATCTAATTATATCAACATGTTATTGGACTTTTATCTCATTTAATTATTTTACTTCATTTTTATGAGATTAAAAATAAAATAATCCACTTTAGATAAATTAGTTGAGGTCTACCATCTAAACATATATTTACTTGTGTTTATTTAATTAACCTACTAAACGAATATAAACCAACTCTTACTAAACCAAAAACAAATTTATTCAGGAATAATTATTCCATTTGCCGCCCTAAATTGAGATATATTATTTAGGCTAGTATTTATTTTACTAGAGATTTAATCTTAGTTTTCATTTTACAATCTAAATCTAATCTAAAATTCCTAATCTCCGTGCCAACGTGAGAAATATGCACTCCATTTAATAATGGAGAAACGTGATGAGTATAACACTTACAAACCAAAGACAACAAGGATTGAATAATGGAGCATGTTCATAATATTACAATAATATAATGGAATGACAAGGACTGCAAATGAGGTCATGCAATAGGATAACTTATAAAATACTTCTAAATTAATATAAAAAAATGGTCTCGGTCGTTTGGATTTTATTATTAAAATGTCTAATAATTCATAATGATAAAATAAATATTTTAGCATTAATTCGAGAGGAATAGTGAAATAATTTTAGTTAGTGATTATAAATAATGATAATTGAGCCTTGTAAGCAATTAATAGGTGAGAGACACGGTTTAGGTGAGTGGTCATGCTGTTGCTTTGAAGCAAACTGTTTAGGGGAAGCTCATGTTGCATTTAGACTTTGCGAACAATTTTCATTGTAAATTTGTCGATGAGAATTTTGAACATACGAAGAGAACATGAACTAGCAAAGATTGTACTCGGGAGATGGTACGTAGATCGGTTTGGCTCTCGAATACTTAGCTCTCTATATTCTCCCATTGAACGATAAGAACTTTCAAAAGTTGAAGTAGTCCTTGCATGGGAAACTAATCGACAGGTCAGATGTGATCTTGCTTCCTATGTGGGGTCATTGAAAGCGAAAGAACAAAGTGGTTTAGCAAATTTAATAAGAGAGGTCTCCATCTATGTTCTCTAGCTATTTACAGCTCTTCCACTTTTCCTTTTTCTGATCTTTAGCTCTCATCACAAATCACTTTTGATGACGATTAATTTAGGGGGTGCTTGGTTCATTGGAGCGTATGAGAATGGGAATGTCATTAATAGAAGTAGGGAATGGAAATGATAGTTTTCCCATTCCCCCCATAAAGCTAGGTAATGGCTCATTCACATATTTAGGGGAATGAATCCGTGGGACCCACCATTACCCCCCAAAACCAAACATCAACTATCATTCCCTTACCCATTCCCTACTCTTATTCCCTCCAACCAAGCACCCTCTAATTAGTTGTCTAGGCTTTACCGGCCTAATCCTCGAGATAGAAGGTTTTTCCTTTGTTCACTTACATGGTAAATTCGCGGTCAATCTTTAAAATATTCTATGTAAGATTCAAATCTAATCCTTTTATTCCTCAATGTGCCAAGATAATACTAAGTCAATGGTGATGATCATTCATTTTACAGGACAAGATGCAGAAGTAGTGTTTGTCACGGGGTGGTTTGAAGGATCTTGGTGGCTTCTTTTCTGGGCCCTTTCTTTTCATTTCTATGCATTTATCAGTTTCCTCTCATGTTTGATCCATTTGCCTCAAATAAATAGTACTTAAAATTATTTTGACCCCTTTCTTTTATTATTTCTATGCATTTATCAGTTTGCTCTCATGTTTGATCCATTTATTGCTACAAAATTTTATTTTTATTTAAAGCAATATATATATCTAATAAAGTAGGCATAAGTTGTGGTTTGAATTTACCCACGCACGAATCAAAGAAAGAAAAGGTCATCCAGAGCAAAATCCGACGCCTCCAGTTAACACCTGAATTATAGAAAAGAATAAAACTAATATCATCCACAATTGCAGTGGCAGGAGAAAGAAAAAAAGTAGAAATAGTTAAACAAGTTGAAAATTTTGACTGGAGCTATGCACTTGACTAAGAGTTGAACTAATATGATAAGCAACTATTGAATTAAGGAAAGAAAGTTGACTGAGTCACAATCAATCTAATCAATGCGATCCACAAATATTAGATTTTCCTTAAGGACGAGGCAGTAGGATAAGAGTTGACTGCCATGCCCAAACATGGCTGATGCGGATGCAAGAAAGAGGTCGGGAGACGCCGCCAAGCTTCGGCACGCAAGAGGCTGCTGTCTCTCTCGTCGCCGCCTTCAAGCACGCCGACGCCACACCACATTGCTGTCGCAAGACACCAATGGGCCTTCTCTCTCCCACGCTCTCTCGCCATTGCCGCCGACGGAAGCGTACCGATATCGTCTTCGACTCCGACCACCTTCAACGTCAGCAGGTCCTGTTCTTCCTCGCGCGCACTATGTCGTTATCACAAGCGCACCCAAACAGCCTTTCTCGGGTCGTCACCAGGCACATCCTGCACTGCCCCCTCTCTCTTCCTTCCCCTGCATGTCGCCGGCAGCACTCTGCTGCCTCCCACTGCCAATGCAGATCCGGTCGTTGCCGGTACAGGATCTGGCTGTTGCCGGTGTAGATCTGGCTGTTACTTATGTAGATCTGCTGCTCAGACCCGGCCGCCATCTCTGTCCCTGGAGCAGATTCGACCACACCACTCCGACCAACGGTGTCACAGGCATATCTTCGATCACCCCCTCTTTGTCGCTGTCCTCGTGTCATGGCCGACCGATGCCACCCCGATGGTCCTCACTATCGTAGCCCCCTTCGACCCACCTTGTTGTACACGTCTGATACTGATCCACCCTCCGATCCATAGCGCCACACTCTTCTAATGTCGATTGGATCGTGATTTGCAAGGAGCGTTGACCAGAGACCCTCAGACGACCTGGTCAATCCAAAGGATAGCTCGACTCTTCCCTCCGAATCGTGGTGACTCGGTCAACATCCCAGCTACATCACCGACAACTCCACATTCTCAACTTCCAGATAGGATCAATGACTAAAACTGTCCGATTTGTTTTATAATTGTACAAATGCAAGCATAACTAAAAAGGAAAAGTTGAAAACATAAAATCCAATTTGTTCTTTTCATTTAACAATTGGGTCCTCTTAAGTATGAGCCAGTGAATGAAAGTATACAGATATACAGATTCATGGCGATGCTTGTGTTTGCTCGTGGCAGAGAACAGGTATACAGATAATGATTTTGTGAAGATAGAAGTCTGCTCGGACCTGACTATATGAGAAGTGTGTCTCTTCAAAATTACGTCGAAGGTGTTGACAGATGGTGTTCAAGGTTCCTTAGTATCCTGCATGCATTTTAGATTCGATCGGGGCAGTGGCAGCTGCAGCAGAAGCACGAAGAACATGCGATGCTCCAGCATTCTGCAAGAGGCCTGCATTGTGCATTGCGTACTAACCTCCAGGAAGAGTGAACTGCATTTTAAGTAGATAGAAGGGTATATGGCCTGAAATTTGTCAAAGCATTGTCGAAAAACAAATG
>JBBPFP010000002.1:1505679-1516650 GCA_037974795.1 Kaempferia galanga
GCGAAACTGCTCCCACTCTTCCTCATCCTCATCCTCCGCCGCCGGAAGCGGCAGGCCCGCCAGCAGCTCACGTTGCTCTTCCTCCAACTCCAATATCTCTACTTGACAATCAAGATGATCGAAAAGAGCCATTTTTCTTCCAGCATACTGGAAAAAAATGGAACGCTCGATTCCTCATAACAAAAATTTACAGCAGAAGAGAGAAGACAGAGTAGAAGCGCTCCTCTTCTCCATGCCTTCGCTGCTCTCTCATCTTTTCTCCGCCAAGCGGGCTCGTCTTCTGTCGACCCTGATGCTGTCCCTTCGTGGCTGTGGAAGTGGCAAAAGGCCTGCAATGAAATGAATGGGGAAGGAGAGGGTTTTAAGTGGAGGGTTGGGCTTTCCCCATACCTCCATTTCACTTCACCTATAACAATTTAAATTACATAAAAAAATAAAAAATTAAACAAAACATTATTTTAAAATAAAGTATTCTTTTATTGTACTACCCTTCAAGGACGAGAAAAGTAAAGCACTACTAGCCCGTGTTTCAACCGGCCCGGGTTATGTTCAATTTGTTTTACTGCCTGCGGGGTTGATGTAATTATAATCGATCCTCTTCTTGGTAATATGACGATATAATGATCTAGGGCCACCAAAACAACAAAAGAGATCCATCGTAACAAAGCGTCGTTAACTCGCGCCCCAGAACCACTTGGCAAGTCCCAACTCCTTTTAGATTACTCTAAAAAACATATTAAATAACAGTAGAGTTTCAAAAGATCTGTTAGTACCAAGCAAACTGAACTAATAACCAAAACCATGTCCAGTCAAAACTCAACCAACCACAATCTCAAAAGGGCAAACTCAGGAAACGACATCATTCAGTGACAGAGCAGCCAAGCGGTCACGTGGGACAGCCTGCTGCTGATGCTGTGCAACGCTCCGCAATACTTCCATGGCCTCTGCTACCTTTGCATTTAGAGCCTCAGGAGATTCCAGCAAATGAAGAACTTCAGTTTGGTCCATCTCCAAGAGCATGCCAGTAACTTTGGCAGCATACTCGGGCTCCAGCTGATCCACAAGTGGGTACAAACTTTCACCCAGTAACTGAAACAAATGAAACACAAGATTATAGCATCGGTGGCATGGGCAGAAAGCCAATCTAAGAGGCACTTTGTTTCAATAGAGAAACTGACTAATTAGTTAAGTGCCATACCGTTCTCTGATGCTCTGGTGTAGCATTTGTAAGAGCTGAAGCCAGTTCTCCTATAGGAATAGGGTGTGATATGGCAACATCCCTTCCAGGAATACCACCCATGTCATATGGGAACAATCCTCCAGCCATGCCAGAAACATCTTGCACATTACGCCCAGCCGGATACCGATAGGGCCGTCCACCCCTTGAAATCATCTGCAGCATTGAAAATATTCCACAATAACAAATGGGATTTTTGTATTTTGATAGAATGCACACTCTCTGTACACCGGAGTTTTTAAAAACAAAAAACACACAAACGTCTTACAAAATTAACAGCTACCTGTTGCTGAATCATGGGCATGGGGTGCTGCTGATTCTGATGGACAGAACCAGATGTTCCACGTCTACCACTTGGACGTTGGACTTGCTGACCCGGTTGTACAACCGGCATAAAGAAATTGGGAAACGGTGCACCTCCAGGCCTCATCCCAGGAACAAGTGGCTGTTGGAAGCCAAATCCAGGCTGCAGTTGAGCACATTATTCAATTCTAAACCAAAGTATCCTTGAAAGAAAGCATCATCCTCAAAAATAATTTCGTATCAGTCCAAACAAAAAAAGTACAAATGGCTGTCAAAAAATCACAAGGCCTAAAAAAAAAGTATTCAGAGTAGTCTGTTTATGTTATGGTTCCCAGGAAATCCATTCCAATCCACGTACCAATGCACGTTAATAACTATTAATGGACAAGTATTATTAAGGTAACAGAATCCTTGTATAAACAGTAATCGTGAAATAATCTAAAAAACAAATACAATTTTTGCTGAGAAAAAACATAGCAGTTTTAGAAAATTCAATAACTAAATGAGTTCACATGACAAGTAAAACAAAAAATCAGAGAATACAACAGCTTCACTAAAAGGGCAGCCAAGTGCACGACGCTCCAGCCATTGGGGTCCTGCGAAAGGGTCTATTGTAGGCAGTCTTATCTTCTTTTGCAAAAGGCTATTTCCCAGACTAGAACCCATGACCTCTAGGTCGACAATAACTTTACTATTGCAGCAAAGCTCCCCTTCTTTACTAATTGATGTTGTGGTAATAGATGTTTAATTTCAGAAATGGTTAACAAATAGGGAAAGCAGAAATAGATTGATGATTTAACATTATTAAAAAGTAAGATTCCTATGTTCAAGGAGATGACAGGTTTTCCATAAAATATTGATAACTACCAAAGGAGATTCCTTAACAATTGAATGTATGCCCACCGGCTTTAATATGGTATTTGGCCAATATGCACGTGCATGAAGAAATAGCCCGGTTATGCACCAACCACGGTCCTTTCTCTTTACCTTTCTAGCCTTTTATCTCAGTTGCTGACTCTGAGTTCTGTCTCTCTTCTTTTTGGTTTGCTACAGTGAGTACGAGGATGACCCACCAGTAGAGATAGACTAGAACAGACAAAATACAAAATCGTGCAATTGCCACCACTACCAATTCCTTCAAACCCAACATGTTCGATTACAGAATCAATTTTATATTCACATTTTTTCATATTTTATACTCACATTTTTTCTTTTCATATTTGAATCAATGTAGTGTAATCTATTTCCATCTAAAACACCCATGGTTCTATAAAGCAGCCTAGGATCCACCTAGACATTCTTTGCATCTCATGGCTTTTCCTACAGAGTTTGCAATCCCTCTCGGGCCATTTAAAAACCAAGGTGGGTGGGTTGCCCCACGATTGAATCTCTGTTAAACCCTTTCTTCTCCTCCGACATAGTACCACTTGAGCCGAAGACGCACGTGACATTGTCAGGTGCATGCATAGTGGAGACACTACTCCACTCTTGCTGCCACAACACACTGCCGACTGCATGTGACACCACACACAAATCCAATAATTGCCAACACTAACAACCTAATCTCCAGAGTGATATTCAGGCAGCCTTCCCCTTCTAAGCCACCACAAATTGAATACACAAGTAGTCTTGAGACAAGCCACTTATAATGGGTTTGATATGGTGGGAATGAACACTGTCTTTGATTCCAATGTTTAAACATGTAATTTGATATAGAATGACCCATTCCAATAAATAACTCGTTCCATTCCACCCATTCATACTTTTCAAAGCTAGGAAGTTTCATTCCACCACTATAAAGGTGGCTGGACAATTCCAATCAGGTTCGATCAGTCAAACTATGTAGGCCAAGAAAGTCCAAGCTGAATAGACTGGTTAGAGCAAACTAGGTCAAGCTCAATGGATTAAGTTAATAGGGTCAAGCAAGTTGGTCCAATCTAGCAAATCATTAGATTGAGCAGGATGATTATTAAGATAGAGGGTGGAGCCTTTGTGTGAATGGCTTAATTAATGAGCTAAAATGAAGTGAGGTTGATAATATATGATGACTTAAAGGAAGATTGAATGTATGAAGCAAAAAAAAAAAAAAAGTCCATTGCCTATTCTTACTTGACATATGTGTCATCCATTTAAGAGTCTACTTCACTCGGTGGATATTTCCTACCGCATAAAAAAAGAGTAATATATCAGTTTTTGTTACATTTCATTCCATTGTCACTCTGCTTCCATTCAATTCTATTTCACCAAACTAAACTCAACATTAAAATTGACAAAACGGAAAAGAGATAAGAAAACTATACACAACAGTTATCATTATAGTTCCGCATACCCCCTCTAATTCCCTCCCCTGAAAGAGAGAGAGATAGAGGATGGGAATAAAAACAAATAATATTTGCCTTAAATTTTTTTTAAAACAGCAAAGGTCACCAACAACCCTGCCAAAAAGCTGCAATTGCCTCTACAACTAGATTCCGAAACTGCTGCTCAGCAACAACCCCACCATCTGCCAAAAAGATGTGTGATACACAAGCCTAGAGTGGAAAAATGTTGTGCACAGTACCCATGGCATTCACCAATCCTCCGCTACACAAGCCTGGAGTGCAAAAATGTCGTACATAGCACTCATAGCATTTACCAATCTCCAACCAATGTAATGTTATCACCACACATTTGTTGGCAATCAAGACAAATGAGGCGGCCAGCATAAGGAAGGTGAGGATGAGAACACAGTAGAAGGAAGAGGAAACTTATTTCCTTTCCTATGAGTGAATATATTTGTAAGGAAAAACCAGATTCAAATCTCCATCATTTCTTCTTTCCTGGCCATTCTCCTTCAAAGCAAAGGAGAGAAACTCTTGTTTTCCTGTTTGCTTTATTTTGGTTCTCCCACTCAAGTAAACAAACACTTGATGCAATTTTTCCCAATCCACATAAAATGATAACGGCCCCAAAGAAGAGTACAAAGGGTAACACAGAATATTGAAAAAGTTAGCTAATTTCTCCTCTCCTAGATCTTAAAAAATGAAGGAAAAAAAAAATAGAAAATAGACATACGATGATACAAGGAATCTGTTCTAATTCAATGATCAGTGCATGCCTCAGGATAAATTAGTTTGACAGAAAAACAGATTATTAAACAAAATGCCTCAACATATAAAAATTTCAACAATTATATGAAAAACTACTCGAGTACAGAAGATGTCATGGATAACAGACGAACCTGAGGAACAAGTGCAGGAGGTGGTTGACCATAGAAAAGTGGCTGCCCCAATCCAGGTGCGCCAGGAGGATATAATGGAACACGAGGAGCAACTGAAGCCTGCATTGCCACAGGGCGAATTTGCGAAAACTGAGCCTGTAAACAATGGTTGACTCATTGATGAGCAACTATAGCTAAACTATGCCCACATAAAGAAACAATGGGCATAGACAAAAAAAAAATCTATGTACATGCATAATAGTAGTACCATTATTTTAGAACACATTGTTTAACGAAGAAAAATAAACTCAACCACAATAAAATTAATTATAACCTCAAAGAACTACCAAAATGTTTTTTAATATTCTGAAAGTTTATATGCAACTGTGACCCAAATATGAGGGGTTAGAGCACTCAGCTAATATTCAAAGCTACTGCTGATATCATATGTTTGACAATATATTCAGACAATAAAAACAGTACTCAAATAACATCAACAAATCACCTGCAATCTGGCTCTCCTATCTTCCTTGCGTTGTGCAAGTGCAACATAAAGTGGTTTGCTACCAACCATTTTGCCATTCATCTCCGACACCTATGGTATGTACAGCCCAGTAAATGAAATATATAAAAAGAACCACCCAAAAGGGAGAAGATATATGATGTTCTTACAGCCCGTGATGCATCATCCGGAGACTCAAAAGCAACAAATCCAGATCCCTTGCTCACACCATTTTTATCAAGCATAACCTGGAAATATTAAATGACAATAGGACAATGGGTAAAATAAAATAAATATGTCAGCAAATAAAAACTAACAGACAAAAACGAACCTTGCAAGAAGTAATTGTCCCAAATCCAGAGAAAAGTTCTCTTAAGCTACCATCCCCGATGCTATCATCCAAATTCTTCAAGTATAAGTTAACCCCTTGGAATTTTTCACTAGCCTCCTGCTTACTTTGCTCAAATCTCTCTTTAAGTTCTTGCTCTCTTTCAGACTTCTTTTGTGCTTTTCCAACATACCATTCCTTATCATCAAATTTTTTCCCATTAAGCTCCTGAACAGCCATCGCTGCATCATCAGGGTTCTCAAAATTGACAAAGCCAAAGCACTTGGATTTTCCATCTCCCTCCCTCATCACTATACAACTAGTGATCTTTCCAAATTCACCAAAAACTTCTTGTAGAACTTCATCTGTTACAGATTCTGAAAGATTTTTTACAAATACATTATTGAACTTAACAGTGGTTGCACCACCCTCCCTCTCCTGTTTACGAACAAATGGCCCAACAAATACTTTCTTATCATTCATGAGCATGCCATTTAACTTCTCAATAGCATTTTGTGCTGCCTCCTCTTGTTCAAAATGAACAAATCCATAGCCTTTTGAAAGGCCAGATGCATCCACTGCAACCTTGCAGGACAGAATGTTACCGAAGACAGAAAATGTATCATACAGAGCTTTGTTGTCTATAGTTTTGTCCAGATTCTGCAAATATGCATAATTATTAAAAAGATAAAAAGGATAATATCAAAATTCTTAATGGAATTGTATAAAAAGAACCATACCTTAATAAATATGTTGGCAGCACCACTTTTGCGCATATTAGGGTCACGATTTGAATACATAAGGCGAATAGTCTTTCCATTGAGAGGTGTAAAGTTAAGAACTTCAATTGCCTTTGCCGCTGCCAATATAAACTTAACAAAGTAAATAAAAATCACATAGAAGATTCAACTCAAACATAGAGGATTTATGGCGTGCAGGAGAATCATAATCAAGAAATACTAAAGTTGGAAAAAAGATCCCAATATCAAAATCAAAATTTCCATTGGAAAGTAAATTTGACCATGTTATGAGTAGGTTTCTATGGACATGAGTTTCCACAAAGCCATTGAATACGATGACTCTATCAAACACATCAATACGATGTAGTTAGGGATTGTGGCAAGAATCCTCAAAAAATGAATATAGGAAACAGATAAGGAAAAAAACCTCTTTTCCTAATGTCATTGAAGAGATTAGTCAGTTACTCATACTATAAACAAATGATCAACATCTATGCAGAGGATGCCAGAGCATTATTATTAATGATCAACTGACACAAATCCACACTTTAAATTATGAAGAAAAAAACTACCATATACGCATCAATCCATTCCTCTCTACATGTGGTCCATACTTGAAAGTTGACATGGGAAAAAAACTCAGGTCACTTGATCTATTAAAGTTATTACATACCAATTGCCCAAGCATCAAATTGAACATCAGCAAAAGCTAACTGTACAATAAAATAAAAGTAACAACTATACAGAAAATAATCTCATCAATTTATAAGAAACAAGGTCTTAAAATTGCATCATCCAATATTCTTTTTGAAATTTCTTTTCTCGGTTCGTCATGGATGATGGAGTCAGAACTCAAACCTAACAAACAAAATTTACCAGAAGAATTAGAAAAATTAAGGAATATGTATTCTGATCTTTCATTTTAGAAACAAACAAAATCATAAGAATAGGGTACATTTCAATGTCTTAGGATTCATTTACAATACAACCTCTTAGAATACAACATAGTGCATTTAGGATCAACATGTAACTTCAGCATTAAATCATGACAAGAGATATAGCCTTAGCGACAATCTCTTGAGCCTTCTGCCACCAAGTAGAACAAAATAAAATACTGACAACATTATGCTGTGCAGTTCTTGATAATCATAAAAACTATGAAGTAACTTTGTGTCATAGCTAGAACTAAAAGAGAACTTTTTTGGTTAAAGCCCAATTTTTGTCATTATACAATTTAGTGAAGGAATACAGGGTATTTAATATGTGCCAGCATTTGCAATATTATGTTTACCCAATCACATAAACAAGTAGACACAGAGGAGTAAGTATATAAATAATTTCCTTGAGGGGCAAATTCTTTAGAGAATATTTATATGTGGCATAATTAAGCATTCCTGATGTTTTCTAGGACACAAAATCCTCTATGAAAGTACATGACATCCTGTCCAGTTATTTGGCACCGAGGAAAACATCTTTCAAATGTATTTAGAAATCTAGTGCAATAGCATCACTTACTAGTAACTATATCATCGTCATTCCAAGTTCTGCAAATTTCAACCATGAGGTGCATGGATATTATCCCCCATTGCAGTGATGTACAAATAATTTGGGAACAACCAAATCACTATTAATTCCATAGAGTTAATTTGGTCTCACACTACCTCTTACGCCTTTGGCTTTAACAGATTCAACTACAATTTGCTATAACCTCTCTCGAAATCATAGATGCTTGCCAGTGAATCTAAAGAAATGATAGTTGTTCAAAAAGCTCATCATACTTAAAAATATCAAGATATAATTTCCCCCTATTAACAAACAGGAACAGCCCAAAAACAATGCTAGAACTCGGTATGTATTCCTCAACCCAAGGAAGAGCAAGCAAGCCACTGGTAAAACTTATAGATCAGTCCGTCTTGATAAGATCATATAAGATAACTTAAACAAACATAGAGAAACGCAATAAAATTTAAATTGATTCATCATGAACAACAACCAAAATAGAAAACAAAATTAACAGAGTGCAAAAGTACCATCGGCAGGATCGCTGAAGTTCACGTAGGCGTAACCAAGTGAGCGACGTGAGCTGATGTCGCGACACACACGGACCGACACAACCTGGCCGATTTGACTAAAGACATCATACAGCTGCGCATCCGAGACGCCCAACTCCAAGTCCCCGACGTACAGCGACGTCGAAGGGAACTGGCCCGCTCCACCGCCCACTGCGGTCGCCGCGCTGGATACCATCGCCTGGGGCTGAATCTGCACTTCCGCCATCTCAACACTCCAATCCCGACAATCACAATGCTGTTACTTACCCGGATCCTACACGAACCCTTACCGAACCAAAACACGACGACGACGACAGATAGGATTCCGATTGATGGATCGGAGATCCGTCGATCACAATTTTTTCTTCTTTTTCGACTTTTTTTTTAGTTTTTGAGGAAGAACTATAAGGTTTGGGAAGGGCAGCCGCACGCAACCGCACCGCTCTCCTCTCGCAGGCACCTCTTCGGAAGGCACCTTAAATAGTCGGGTGCTGGCAAACCCTAGATTAGTCGGTGAGGCGATCTCGACCGTACGATTTGAATGAGCATGCCATGTGCGCCGCAGGATTGAGCGAACCGGCATGGCGTCGCCGGAGGCGAGTGGAGTAGGGAGTTACGGTTCCCGAGTGTAACGTTCTCGAGCGTCGGGTTGTTTGATCGAATGTATCATCCAGACACCGTCCGGGATATCTATGATGCCGCATGCTTGCATCTTTGAGAAATGGTACGAATCCACCGCAAGGGAAGGCCAACGGCGGCTAGGTACAGACTTCCGATCCCAGAACTTTCCGAAATGCGCGAGATCAACCCGGACCCGTCTCCCTGAAGTTTTATATGACTATTTTTAAATATTTTTAATTAATTTTTGGATTAATTATAATTGAACAAAAATAAAAAGACATTCTTAAGCAAATGCTCCATTAAAAACGTTGTTATCTCGGAATATCTTTGCTTCTAACGCTATTATAATTAATAGTTACGATTAAATGCTGCAATGTAAAAAATCTATTCGATAAATACTACAATGTAAATGTTATTGGCTAACTGTAGCACTTAATATATTATTTTTTAAATGATTTTAATCGATTTAAAATAATTTTGATAAATTTTAAATAATTTTAACAAGATTGGTAAGGATATTTTGATATAATTGAAGTTTATGATTTAGAGTTTAAAGGTTTAGTAAATAATTGATTTCTTATGGTATAGCACCTATCGAGTAATTTATACATGTTATAGTAGATATTAAGTAACCTTTACATATTATGATTACATTTTAAATTTTAAAATCTTGAATACTAAAATATTGAATTATAAATTCAACTCTAAACCCTATTATATTAAAATAATTTCTCAAAACTTATTTAAATTTTATTAAAATTATTTTAAATTAATCAAAATCATTTTAAAACAATTGTATCAACTACTCAATATCTTCTACCCATTATAATAATTAGTCATGACTTTTATAATAACTCTAACCAGTAAAGAACAACATTATAACCGTTATAATAGATACTTTGAAAATAAAATATATAATGGATGTTCTTTTAATTTATTTATTTACTTTTTGGAAAAGGATGCAATGCTTTGTCTAATTTAGGATGCTAAATAATCTCGGCGTATTTTTTCTAATAATTAATCAATAATAATTTTGATTTCATCTTTTTTAAAGCAAAATATAGATGTTCATAAGATAAATTGAACTACATGTTCTTTTATTGAACTAGATGTTCAAGAAATCTAAGTTATAATTGGCTGACCTTTTTACAAAACCACTCCCAGATTTTGAGTTTAGTAACTTACAAAGATTGAGAATGTGCGCTATAGAATAAGACACTCATAACCCTCTAGACCTCCTAGACACATCGACATTCTTATAGTTAAGGATGTCCTGTAAAAGTGTCAGGTTTTTTTTTTTTATTTTTTCTTGGAGCAAGCCTTTATGAATTTTCAAAAAAATTTAAAGAAACTGTTAGGTCTAAAAGAATTTAGATATCTCCACAATAGTATGATATTATCCACTTTAGGCCTAAGCCTTCATGACTTTGCTCTTGGGCTCTATCCAAAAGGCCTTATAGAAGTGTCAGGTTAAAGGAGAGATATATCGTAAATATTTTGACAAATTAAATAATTTAATTTGTCAAAATATTTTCAAAATTCTATTTTAAGATTTTTTAACTTTTAAAATTCTTTTGACAAATACTTTTGAAAATACCTTAAGAAATTTCTTAAAAAATATTCTAAAAATTTTTTTTATATCTTTTTGAAAAATAACTTTGAAAAACACCTGAAAATACTATTAGAAACAATATAAAAATTACATTAGTTTTTTCTTTTGGATCAACTCCTAAGACAAATAAATTATTCTTGAGCATAATGAAAATATGTAAGAATATGTCAAGTTCAGGGGAGTCCCAATTAAAAGATCACATTTTGTTCTTTTAAAACTTAAGCTCTGAATTTTTTTTAAAAATCCTCAAAATTTTCAAAAGCACTTAAATTAGTTTGAAAATACTTTTTTCTTTTAAAACTACTCTTCAAAATTAGTTAAGAAAATTTTTCAAAAAGTATTTTTCATACACTCATTTTGAAAATCAGTTTTCAAAAT
>JBBPFP010000002.1:1523675-1538787 GCA_037974795.1 Kaempferia galanga
TTCAGTTTTCCGCATTAGATCTGTATTAAGAACATATATTTTAATTCAGCATTTATTTGAGCATGCTTATTATAGTTACAGTTTTTAATAAATCAGTTCTTTTCCGCATATCTTGTATACTCTATTTTATAGTAAGATAAGATTAGATTAGATAGACAGCAGTAACCCCGTCCTCCAGACCAGTAGAGTAAGGGCGGGCGTTACATCCACGAGATCTGAATATTTGTTGTCAACATAGATTTTTCCTCATCATTCAGATACCTAAGATATACAACATTGAAATCATTGCTCATGAGAAGCTCCCAAAACTTCAGTCTGATTAGCTTCAAATCTTGCACTAGGCACAGTCTTCATCTTATAACTGAAATACTAGTAATGATACTGCACAACATTCAGTTTCGATGTACTAATAGAGGTGGGGCAAATATGAATGCAACAAGGTAAATTATCGATCGACAAATGTGAGAACAAGAAAGCTGACTTGACCTAATTAGGAAGCTCAAATGCAGTTAAATTGAATCATGCTGCTTGAAGGGGAAATTCAAGAGGTTATATAGTAGGCAGTCAACAAGATGATAATAGGTACCAAAAAATCAAACATAATTAAAAAAGGACGAGACCTGAAATTGAATCAAGTGCTAACAAATCATAATCTGAAACGACACCAACCTGCAACAAGGAAAATTAAGAAGATATCATAAGACAAACATTCCTAAAAATGTTTACAAGCAACAAGGTAAAAGGGAAAAAAAATAATGAACTTTGGACTGCATTTTGAGATATTTATGCACAAAAAAAAGGGTACTATAACCAGTCATTTTCTGATATCAAATTATAATCAATGATGATTGCAGCAGCATATCAGCGGACAGAGTCAATGAACATTCTTCTAACAACTTGAATCTTAATTGACATCCCTCAGGCATCAAATATGATCATATTCAACAATTTAACATAATTCAAATCTTTTGAATTATTTATAGCTGGGATACCCTTCACACCAAATAAAGCCCAAAAGTCACGAAGCCATTTCTAAATAAGTTGTCAATAAGTAAAAGGCTCAAAATTTAGGCTTTAAAAAAGAAGAAATATAACTCATTTTTACCTCCAAACACACCAAAGTATAACATTATGATTAACTTTTAATTGGTAGTTAGAATTTTTTGGATTACTATTAAGTAGTCAAAAGTACATACTAATTATTTTAGAACTAATTGAACTAACTTTTATCGAGTGTCATATCAGCAAGTTGCTAAGCAAATGAAATTTTTTCGTATAGCAGAGTAGTCCTTAAAAAATTGAACCAAAGACCAACTGCTGTTCCTTGGCTGCTATTGGAGAGCAATTAAAGCAACTCCAAATTCTGAAGAGGCTTCTCAAGGACTGATCTGGTTCTGTCACAACCATCAAAAATCACTCTTGAAATATTTAAGCAAAAGCTGTGGGCACTGAGGATGTCAGAGACAATAATTGACTTTTGACCTGAACAAAGGATTGTTATGTGATCATGTAATCTGACATAACATGGTTCCTGGGAGTATTGCTAATGCAACAATAGATAGTGTCAATTTTAACTTGCTGTAACCCTTCAGATGAGTTTTTCTATTTAGCCTTTTAGGAACAAAGCATCACTACACAGGGTAATAACACTAGTGAACCGCCAAAGCTTGCACTGCAGCATCAACCTTAATGTCCTTAAAATGGATTCCACACAATCTATGTCAAGATTATTCATTATTAGTATGTTGTCTGGGCCTCCAGAAAAAAGATGTGCTTGTCGTTAGTTTGCCTTGAAAATCATAATCTATCATCTTATACTGACATCAAATCATATCCAACCATCAGCCTTCTCTAATATCAACAAGAAAACAAGGGCATATATTTGATAGAAATGGCTCAATCATGCATAGACAATGAAAAAAAAAGTTCTACAATGACTCTTAAACTAACAAAAATTATGTCAGGATATCAGCTATTACATGAAAATTTAAATAAAAGAAAGAACTACCACTTTACCATCTCAAAAGGTCACATCTAATTGAATCATTAATGTATTAAAGATTAACCAAAGAATGAACATATTTCCATACACTTAAGAACATAATTTCGGTGACTTGGAGATATAATCATACAACTATGTTCAACAAGCATTGAAATTATATCTGGTGAAGAAAAGAACGTTCCAATTTCCAATCATCATCAATCACAGGAAATCCAGTAATCCTGTTCTCCACTAACATCTGCAGTGCTTTTAACATCAGATGGGTAAACTATGCAATTAGTGTAGGACTGAAGAAGAAGAAGAAGAAAAATAAACATATAAATGAATAAACAAAAAATAGTGATACTATTAGTACCTTTATCCACCGAAGTGTTAGGCTTCACAATATGAAGATCTTCCTTTTTGGTCATAAAATCACTTACTGTATAAACACCATTTCTTTGCTGCAAATAGTTCGAGCATGAATATATCAAATTGCAGCCACATAAGCAGAACCAAGTTAGGTGGTGGATTCTCCAAAGGGAAAGAAAGGAAACAAACAAACTAGAATCAGCATGTTTTCGCAAGCGATCTACAGGAACTTAACTAGCCTCGGTAAAATGGTCAGAAAGTTCCTTCTGGTACTTGATTCAGGATGAATTATTTTGCAATAGTTCTCAATAGCAAACAACAAAGCTGAAGAGACCTTAATACATGGAAGAAAGGAAAGTAGTGGATTACTCACTTGAAATCAGGAAAAACTAAATTAAATATTGCCTAACTAACATATTCAACTTCAATTTCTCACATCACGAGTATGGCGAATTAAAGCGACTCGAATTCCACGATCGAGGGGCATAAGGTCACGCAGCCTTCAATAACTAAAACTAAAATACAGGCATGGCCCAACATTAAAGAGCGAGGATGCGTGAGAGGCGACGAACTCACCGGTAGTGAATTGGCCGTCAGGGCCCCAATTCGCCCCAAGGAGGAAGCCGACCTAGCCGTGCTTGTGCCTGCCAGATCGAGGAACCGACGCCGACGGCGAGCTAGGAGAGGCGCATCGCGGCGATGGCGGAGGCAAATGAAGGGCCTCGTGGCGAGGGAGGGGGAAGGAAGGAGGAGAGACTCCACGGAGATCAGCATCGTTCGCCCTTCAGGCTTCAGATCGACCCTCTCTCTCGCTAGATCAAAGGGAGTAGCTGCCGAGGAAGGAGACGAAGGGAGAAACGAAAGAAGGAACAATGATTACTCCATAAATGATTGATTCGAGGAATCGTTGCGTCGTGTTTTTCAATAACGAACAAGCGATTTCTTCTTCTCTCTTTATTTATCTTGCGTGTGTTATCTACCTGCTACGAAAACTTCAAGAGAGAACTCAATATCATAAAATTTAATTAATTTTAAATATTAAGTAAACGATGAAACAATTCAAAAACTACGAAAGTTTAATGGGCAACAGTTGAAAGGGCAATTTTTTCTTTATTTTATTTTTAATCAAAGATGATTCCATTTTTTTTTATCACACAAAGATATGCCACTCTATTGTTCAATCGTGCATAATTATTCAACTAACCTCTAATATTGCTCGTTATTATTATCTTCCGTTGAAATCTTAAGTTAATCAGATGTATTATAGTAATTATGATTTTGTAGCTGTTACATATGCTATAACAACTACGATTTTGTAGCTGCTAAAATACATCATTAATATATTCAACATTAATAGGAATTTACGTTAATCATATATAATTATTCAACTACCTTTCAATATTGTCCGTTATTGTTATCTCTCATCCAAATCATGAGTTGGTCGGGCGCGTTATAGCAATTATTATTTTGTAGCTACTACATATATTGTAACAATTACAATTTTATAGCCATTTATAGCCGATACAATGTATAATTAATATATGCAACGTTAGTAGGAATTTGCGTTGTAGCAGCTACGAAATTATAATTTTTACAATGTGGATTTGACTTATTCACCTGACATAGATATTCAACTCCGATTAATATTAAAGGTGAAGTCCAATCCTATATATGTTTTCTATCTGCCACCAACATTAATCAAAAAGCAAAGATGGGTCTTGACAGACAGTCGAGCATTACAAAATTTTCAAACTCTCTAGGTGTAATGTGTCCTGCGTGAGATTTAAAGTACTCTGGTTGTTTAAGGATCTCATCCCAACTCTACCTCTTACCGTAGCATCATACCTCGGGAGCAAATAAAATTTAACTATTAGAGAAAAATGTGATATTGTTCATCCCAAACGGCTAATATTGTCGATCCCATGATAAGATACATATAGATAAATCAAGAGGTATTTTGCCCTAGAAAAGTAACCATTTGCAAGAAGGAAATTAGACACCCATATAAAACTTAATTATTGGAGCAAAAATTGATATTGCTCACCCCCAAGTGGCCTAGAATAGCCAACTCCACTACAAAACACATGTAGAGAAATCATGGGATATTTGCTTTACCGCAGTGGTCATTTGCATAGTGGAGGTTAGACACTCAATAAGACATTTTGCACCTGCTGAAAATTAACGTCATGACCTATTGGAGTAATGACCTATACAGATATCAACTGCGTCAATCCATAGGAATCATATAAAACATAACTATTGGAACAAAATGTGATATCACTTACCTCAATCAGTTCAGTATTATCTGTCTCACGATAATATATAGGTAGGTAAATCACAGGGATATTTTATCCTAGCTTAATGACCCTTTGTATGAAAAAATTAGGCACCCAATAAGATATTTTACACCGCACATAAAACTTAATTATTGATGTCAGTGGAAGTAGGAAGTTTTGAATATGTGACTGCATTTTTAAGAACAAATATCTAATTAACTCTCCTCTAAAAAAATGAAGAATATAAGTTAAACTTTTGTTAAGACCCATAACAATTTATAGAAAAAAAGAGATATTTCTCAGAAATTTTATTTATTATTATTTTTACTACTACTAATTCGTTAATTTCAACTTTATTATATACTATTTCATTTATCTCTCTTAGGAGCAACTTCTTTCAAAATAGTCAAATAGCATAAATAGCTACAATTTTCTCATAAACATGATTAGTTAAATCACATATACAAACTTGTTCTTATCTTAATATAACATTTGCTTTGTTTCACTTTAGTCTCCTTTATCTTATTATTTTTTCCATATTCATTCAAATATAATTTATCATAAATGTTATGGGTGTCCACTGGCTGAATTGTTAAAAATCTTTAAAGTTATTGCTATATACTTAAAGTTCAAAACTTACCTTCCTATTAGGATGGTAAATGAGTCAATTGATCAAAATTTTATATAATAAGATACTAAGTCAATCCAAATCGAATTTAAAATGAATCGAGTTATTGAAATGATAGTCTAAGATTGATTTGATTTTTTTTTTTTAAGCTAGAGCTTGATTCATGTTTGATAAGAAATTTATTGAAAAAAATAATTTACAATCTCTGCTCATAAATATTAATAAGTTAATGTTTCAGTTTATTCATTTAGATAAAGAAGTTTTTATGAAGCCTAACATCAAATTTAATCATGAATATTTATTTTATTTAGAGCTTTATTTCCTGTAGATGTGAAGAATAAAACTCATATGAAGGGTGAGATTTTTGTGAAGGTCTTCTTCTATGCCTCCAAATCATCTTCAACACTATTAAACCCCAATTGACTATGCTACCCTTTTAATCTTCTATCATATCATGTCATTCCCGGTGTTCACTGAACAATCACTGCTACCTTTTCTGAAATCAAACAGCACAAGAAACCTATAGCAGCATAAAGAAACATTGCAGCCCTTTATTAAACTGTACATTCACAAGTGTTTCTTGCCAACGAGTTCTCAATGTATATGCAAAACAAAAATCAAGTCTAACACTTCATGTTCAAAGTATACAAAAATCAAAAAAGAAAAACACTTCACACAGTCTCTCTAGCAAGCATGATATATCTATATCAATGTAAAAGCTACTTAATGATGCAAACTCCAAATCAAGAACATGATATCTATACCAAGCCTGACACCAACACCCATTTCTCTAGTTCTATAATTAGCTTCCCTTATATATAATATAATACAGTTTACTTCTAGGAAGAAATTTTTTTTCCCCAGTAAAATTCTCATCATTGTATATGAGTATTGTTTTTGCCGTCATGTCCTTCTTTCACTGGCTAATTGTGTTCTATGAATCAGCAAACATTGTCGTCACCTGCATTATTTGTGTTCGAGTTTTGAGTGCGAGAGATGTAGGAAAGAAGTCATCACAAGTGCTTAAGTAGTAGTTTATCGCGAACCTCTTCCGCTTGCTTTTCACAGAGCTGGACGATGATGGATTGCTGTGCCAATTCCTTTTCCTTTGGTTGATGAACCAGTTGTTGATCTGCTTTAACTGCAGCCCTGTTTCTTGCACCAATCGTGCCTTGTCGTCCTCCTTTTATGGGAACCAAAAAGACAACGATCTTAAGGCGTTGAAGGTTATGAATGGAAGACATAATAACAGAATAGATGCCACCAAGCACACCGTTGGATAAGGCCACTTGGAATGTGATTGCCACCAAGCCTTCAGGGTGGAAGTGCTATCCCCAGGAAGTTTCCCGGCTCTTCTCTTTCGGAGAATTTCTTCCCTAATGTCTAAAATCTTGTCCTTGTAGCCCTAATAGTAAAATAATTCATCAAAAGACTACATATAAGCTCGCAAAGTACTACACAATCTGGGATGCATAATCTGAAAGATCAAAATGTTGACATTATATACCTGTTTCAGCTCATGCTTCAGCTCTTGCCTAACGCGTTCCATCAAGGATCGTTCGGTCTCTGTTGGAACAAGAGGGCCAAATCCCATGCTGTCCTGTCCATCCAGGCTCCCATCAAACAAGTTTGTGTCACTGTCTTCTTGGTCATCCTCATCATCAGACATAGTTGCTCCCGTGCCTTCACCGGGTGAGACACCTATTGCATTTGACATATTCAGATACTCTCCATCAACAACCCAAAAACTTTCAAAAGGAACTTTGAACCACTACTATTGAGTGGCCATAAGTGTATTATTAATCAGTAAAGCATGCGAGCAACTAATCTTGACTCGCAAAAGCATCATGCAGTAGCATGCTTTATTAAATAAACATTTAAATCATGTATCAGGTGGCTCTGTCTAAGAGCTGAGTTAGTAAAGTACAACTATTTGACGATATAAAGCAAGAATTTCTGATGGATCCGATCAGAAATTTCAACTAATATGCTTTTGCATAAAGTTCAATGGAGGAATAAGATTCCTATAATTTACTCCAAACAATATGGATCATTATCACTTGATGATAATATGATAGCAACTCAAACAAGTTATATTTTTTATACTAAAATGTTATGGACCTTCTAGGACATTTTTCTTGAAGGTTCTTTTAGCTAAGTAGATGTCTACATGAGATAAGCTGGCGCCAATATACTAGGGGTGAGCATGGTTAGGTGGTTAGGTTTATCGATATGATAAGTATAGGTTCAAACTGAAACTGAGATATTTTACCTATCTTACAAATTGAAACTAAAACAGAAGACCATAAATTGAAATTTTCGACTTGGGAGCATCATAGCAAGTGGTACACATTAACTGTTCTTATCAGCATAGCCCAAACTAGTTTGGTATCGGGCTGGTGAACATGAAGTTACTCTATCTAATTATATGCCTAGCGCACGAGTAGGGTTCGGATTATGAAGAGCCATAAATTGTTCAGTAAAACTTCTCAAAACAGAGATGTCAAGGAAACCTGTAAGGCTTTGAAGTGATTGTTCAAGCTCCCAACAAGCCATCACTGCCTCCATAGCATGAATGCGGACATGCTGTTGTAGTTGTTCTTTGAAGGAACTAAGTAGCAAGACATAATGTGTCTAACAAACAATGAAATGTTTAAAGCATTAATAAAGCATACTTGTGCACGATAATAGCAATTACATGATAGAAAATGAACACCTTGAAGATCTCACAAATCACAATTTCTCAATTTATTCATTGACAGATGCAATGGATATATAGACTTCTATGGTCACAAGCCAACTATCAAAAACTTGTACGGAAATATCACAAACAACAAATCATGAGGGATGGTTTATAAGGACATTCTCCGCCATTAAACTAATAAAACTATATAGTTGTCAGTAACCAACCATAAAAATACACGTGCTGAAAATTAAGAAAAATAATCTGCTAATGCGTATACATGAAAGAAATGCTTATCCATATTGGCCTTCGCAATGGAAACTTTCTTGTAGTATATATTGAAAAAAAAAAAAGAGAACAGAGTTGCTAATCAATTTACCAGCAACATGAAATGATAATGTTTAGTAGAATCATATATTTTTCCTGAAATACTATGACAAACAGATACAAATTGCAGTAAGATCTGAAATTTATTCATGCTAAGTGTTTTATGTCTGATATATCAAGAAGAAAGAGTTATCTTAAAACATGAAAGGAGTTTCGTATGATCACTCAGCTGCAATATAGCGGGATAATTTTTTTCTTCAGGCAAGAAATCAATAAAAATATTCGGCTCAAAGAGAGAAATTGAAGCCCTGCTTTTTAGCAATCTGAACTAATGCTAGATTTAATAACATGAAGGAAGGGAGAAAAATCTCATCCTATCCAATAGAATTCTGGTTAAGAATCTATCCATTTGAAGATGCAGACAGAGTGGCAGAGAAGGGACAACAGACGCAGCAAATTGATAAAAATTCCTTGCCCTCCTCAACTCTTCGTCGGTCATGCACAATAATGCTGCTGAAGAAATCCAAAGAAAGAAAAAGACAAAGTCGTTTGAAGACTCAGTAAACAGAGTGCTCCTGGATTCCCTTACCTAAATCAAATCTGAAATTATGACGTAGAACAAAAAAGGGAAACGTTTGTTCTCTACTCCCGTATTAAAAGCAAACAAAGATCATCTAAATTCGAAGAAAAACTGAAGGCAAATCGATAGATCAATCCAGGCAATCAATTATGGAATCAAGACGAGGCAGAAAAAAGGGGGCTTTTAATGCACAAACTGAACTAAAACTGGAAACGAAGAAGGGGCGGATGGAGGGAAAAGGAAGTCTCTTTCTGTGTACCATAAATTGATCAAGCTCCCTGTCGTCGCCCATCATCTGACCGCCACTGAGCGCCGAGTACTTGGACACCACCTGCTGCGACTGCGCGAGCTGGGCGTCGATCCTCGGCAGCTGGTCCACCGGCGTAGCGATCCTCAGGCAAGCCACGTGCGCCGACAGAAGTTGCTCGTACAAGGGGTGGGTCAGTATCTCTGCCTTGTACCTCGCGTTCTGCCATGTCCCCTCCGTGGCCGCGCCGCCGCTGCCCCCCTGCACCAGCACATCCGCCTCTCCCAGCTCCCGCACGGCGCTCCCTTCCCCACCGCCCGATGATATCGCCGCGGCCACGATGGAGTCGCTCGACACCGGGACTTCCTCCTCCTCTCCCCCGCCGCCTCTCAAGATCGCCGGCCTGGGGAACCACTGCCCATCGCCCACTCCGCGCCCTCCTGGAGAACCAGACGCGTTAGGCGCGGTCTGAAGATGCAGGAAACTTCCGTCCCCGTAGTGCCCATGCCCGTGCTGCTGAAGAATTGCGCTATTAAGCCAAGTCGGCCCGCTCCCGCCGGCTAAGGCCGGCTTCCCGGCGTTCTCCATAAGGCGGTCGAAGTCCTTTCCGTCCTCGGTTTCGTCTTCTGCCTCCTCCGATGCACCGGCCGCCGAAGGTCGACCTACGCCGAGCTGACCCATGGCGGTCCTTAGCATCGCGGGACCGCCGGCCGCCAGCTGCTGCTCCGCGTACTGCGGTATCGCGAGCTCGTGCCCGAGATTGTTATGGAACGCCATCGATGACCCCGCCACTGCCACCGCCGCCTCTTCTTGTCGCCGCTCCTCCCCAAAGCAAGGCAACAGCGAAGGAGAGGAGGGAAACGGAGACGGCAGCGTTGAAACTACAAGCCTCACCTCCAAAACTCGCCCTTAATAACCTCTTTATTTACTTTTGTCCTAAATCCCTCTTTAATTAAATTCCTAATCCAACAGTTCAACCATTTTTAACATTCCTGCCCCCGAACAAAAATATTATCCCACTTCAATCCCCGGCACCATCAGGTGCATATCTAACCGTCAAATTCCTTCACCTTCCCGGATCTGACGGTCCTACCCTCTCCCGCAGCACAGTTACACGTCTCTCCTTCATAAATAAATATTTCAAAATTAATCCTCGTCTTCACATTCCGCTGCCGGGGCGGCCGCACCCCTTTGCCCACCCAACTCTCTACTAGGCACGGGCACCAACTGGGCAGCTCTCCTTGACGCTAAAAACGTGCCATGTGGCAACTAAGGTGGGGTCCAGAGAGAGTGTTCCGACCTTATGGGGTGTCTGGTTTGTCGGCTCCGCCGCCCGCTTGGCCACGTCTTCTGTCTTTTTATTTTTAATAATAATAAATCATTTTTATTGTGAATATTTGAAGTTATTTTTTTTTGGTCCCCTTTTAAACTACCGTTAGGTTCTGCTGTCGGGTAATTAGATAATGGAAGATACAAGGCGTTAGTCGAAAACATGCTCGTTGATAAATAAAAAAAATCCTTATCCTTTAAATTATCTACGGTAGCAATCTAATAATATGCGTATATATTGGATTTTTTTTTGAGAAAATAATGGTGACAAAGGAGTTTTGGAGTCTATCGTTGACAAT
Organism: Kaempferia galanga; assembly: GCA_037974795.1. Taxonomy (NCBI): domain Eukaryota; kingdom Viridiplantae; phylum Streptophyta; class Magnoliopsida; order Zingiberales; family Zingiberaceae; genus Kaempferia; species Kaempferia galanga. The sequence goes on from JBBPFP010000002.1 coordinate 1,534,398, forward strand.
GATATAATTTTTAAACAAATTACTCAAGCAAAATATAAGAAATTTAATAATTTTACCTATTAAAATGCAACACATCAATGAAACACTTTGCATAATTGCTTCCACATGTAAAATTATATATTTATAAATATATTCGAAGGAATTTATGTAGGTAGATTCATGGTTGAGACTTAAATATTTAAGTCGGTTGCTATCGGCCATTTTATATTCATCAAATGCAGTTTGGTTTAGTCATCGTGATGAATTTAAAAATGTCAAAATAAATTTAAAAAGCATTGGAAACATGTTTTTGGTGGTCATAATTAATAATTAATTCTAGAGTTCTTAAGATTTAAGCCTTTAAAAAGTATTTTAAATTTTGTAAAATTTAAAATATTTTGGCCGTCTAAGAAACTTAGTATATGTTTTTATTATTTTAAAACGCTTTGGTTTTCTTTCTTTTTAATTTTTTTTTTAATTGCGTTGTTTGTTATAAAACGTCATTTATAACTAGTAAACAGTCCCGTGCCGTGCCGTTAGTGGAAGACTTCAGGGTTTGCGGTGGGCCCCGCGGTGGCCACTAACGGTCGGAGGCCTCCTGTCCCGTTGCGGTCCCTCGTCTGGATCCTGCGGCCCAAATAGATCCACGTGGCGGAACATGACTCAGTGGAGAAGCGGTCCCCTCCTCCCTGCCCCCCAATTATTGTCGCATTTGGCGGTGAGCACGTCACGACTCAAGTCGCCGATTGCATCCAAGTACACGTCATCGGCACGACATTAACTATATAACGTAACGCACTGCTACATGTGATAGATATATCGGCTCGGGTTTTTTTCCCGAAAAAAAGACTGTTAAATATTATGACGTCGTTGAAAGTACATTTCTGCCCTTAAGAGAATCGGGAAGGGAGGTCGGTTTGTCGGTAACTAAACGGAAGTATGAGGGTATTTGGATAACAAGGGTGTGGTGGAGCCCGCGGAGGAGTTAGCCGTCGCCGTCTCTCGCCCACTCGCCCGCGCGCGCGCGATTCATTTGTTTCCATCGAGCGGTCGAGGGGCCGACACGCGTCCCGAAGGAGGGGGGAAAGCTCGGATTCTTTTTTTGGGGTTCGTTTTTGCCTTTTTCTTTTGACGATTAGATGCGATCGATTTCGTGTGGAATCCGGTAATGCCGACGTGGATGGGGCCCACGTGGAAACCGGCCATCGACTCTGAAACTATTGTGAGTTGATTCTTTGGTTTTGTTGGATTTATTTATTTCGTTATTTTCTTTTTCGCCATTTTTATTTGATTTTAGTCTAACTGTTGTGAATTCAAATTTAATTATACATCGTTAAATATTTTATAAAATTGTTTTTTCTTGAACATTTTATAAAATCAACTACGACTTTTTAGACAGTATTGTTTTATTTTTAAATATAGTTTTTGAACATTAATAAATAGCAGCGCATAAAAAAAATTAGCTCTTATTAATATATAATTACTTTATTATAAATATTAAAAATAATACTTAACTTAGATGTGTAAAATGGGTCAGATCCTAAACTTTATTTAATTTTTGGTTTTTTAAGTGTTTTTATATTACCTCAATTATTATTATTATTATTATTATTTTTAAGTACGAGTTATGCAATGTTGACGTCATTGGTTATATCAAATAGCCGGATTTGTATATCCTACGTGAGTATGTCTAGATGGCAAAGGTAGAATTAATTTTCAATTATTTGACAATTGATTATAAATTATTCTTATAATTTATTTTTCCTCACGTAATCTAGTAATCATCTACTACAATATAACGCTTTGGCATGAATATAACGCATTAATATCTCAACTAGAACGATCGACCCAAAACTTCTAGTCATAGAAAATTATTAACGAGATTATTTAATCTTTTTATTATTATTATTTTTGTTTTACTTTAATGGTGGAGGTGGTCCTTGAGTGTGACAATTAGTTGGAAAATTTGTGGTTATTAGTTTTGAGACATTAAAGTGATATTGACTTAATTTAGATCATTTAAAATTATATTTTATTGTGGTCGAAATTTATTAACAATTAATTTAGTTTAGTGAAAATTACATTTCAATATGATATTGTCTTAAAGGAAATAAAATTTTATGACTAGCCTAGCCATCTAATCGTGATTTTGCTATCAAACAATCACTCAATCAAGTACCTAAAATTTTATAATCAAATAACCACTAGACAACCATGATTTTGAGATCAACTTAGCAATCCAATTAATTATGAATCGATAGTATTATGATTTTGAAACTATCTTAATTGCTTGGTTACAATTTCATGACCGTTTGATCAAATGAAAGAAAAATAACAGAATTATCAAATTATTTTTGATCACTTCCTCTTTCTCATTGAATTCACTAAAGTCAACCAAACTAGTAGATTTTGGGTAGCACCGACAAGTCCTTTTCTTACTAAATCACTTGAAGACAAGTTAATGTTAGGTGGATGCACATGAATCCCTTTGTCTTCCACTTGCACTTACTACTGCCTCAAGTATAGTCCAATAAAACAACAATAATTGATAATTGAAATATCAATTATTTTAAATAATTTTTTAAATAAAATATTGATAATTTATCCAATTTTTTAATAAATTTAAATATTGATAATTTACTGGATCATGCATTTAAATTTCTTATATATCTTTAACTTAGACACTCTACTATTTTTAAATTACCAAATTATATATTAATTTTAAAAGTATATACCATTTTATTTTATTTTTATTAATCCTAACCAAATTGAAGAAAAAATCATATCATGACTAAAATAGCAATTGGTGTTGGTACAGGAAGTATAAGATAATTAAATATAGATTTTGATATTAATAGAGGTTTAAAATTAAGATTATTTGTGATCTAACAAGTTTAACTAAGTATACAGAAAAGTTCTAACCGAAGCTAGGTAAAGAAGTCTCGGTTGAGTGGATTGGATAAGAAGTTATGGTCAAGTGAATTGGGTAAGAAGTCATGGTCGAGTGGATATTCGGCAACGAAGTCCTAGTAAGAGACATTGGGCAGAAGACTTCACAGATCGAGGGCATTAGACAGAAAATCTAGGGGTTGAGGACACTAGGCGAGAAGACTTAGAGGTCATCGACACCAAGTAGAAGTCCAGATGGATCGAGGACCATATGTCTAATAAAAAGTCCCAGAGGTCAAATTTGGATGCAGAGCAAAAGTCCAAATAGGTCGGGAGGTCCGGATGTTTGGCAACAATGTCAACTCTCCTTAGAGTAGTAGGTGAAAACGCATTCCCGTTGAGAGAATAATAGGTATCGATCTAAACTAGGTTTCAACCAAATCAAAAGTTAGGACCGACGAACAATCCCGAGATGGTCAAATTTCTTTATGTTTGCTTTCATATTATTATTTTGTACTAACTCTATGATGTCAAAGTTAAACTTTGAAATCGATAGATCCAGGTGCTTGGAAGGTATCTGATCCTGTCTGAAGTTGGATGGTTAGCACTGGGTTACATAGTGCTGAGGTGGATTACAAGTTGGCCGAGTGGAGACCGTCCGAACCGGTGGCTTCTCGTCCTCCTAACTCTTGCACACACTCGCACAAACTCCAACACACCGTTAAAGACCAGGGCAGGAGAAGGGTCTCTGGCTTTGGTACTCTGACGCTCAAGTCACTGGGATGATCCGAGGAGAATGTTAACTGTAAATGAACAGTAAATATGTGTGCGTACCTACATCGAGAACCAAAGACCCCTATTTATAATGGGGGGTTTCTCTCTTGGCACGCATGTCGATGCATTACTTGCCAAGGTTGAGCCGCCTCTGACATTCTGACATCTTACCTCATCTGGGCATGTCGCTTCTGTAATTGATGTCAAAGTTGAGAGCTTCTACTGTACTTCCTGTACGGCAAGCCTCCTTATCCTCTGATACTCTGACAGTCGGCTCGTTATGCGCTAAAAGAGTAGGTGGAGTATTTTCCCTGGCCATGTGTTGTTCATCCGGGCGGAGTCCCGAGCCGTTCGCTACCTCGTTAAGGATGTAACTCCGTTCGGTCGGGCGAAATGTACTTAGATTGTTGTGAGATGGCTGGCGGGCTTCTGCAGTCAATTGGCCGCCTAAGCCACCGGATCGGGCGACTTTGCTTATCCCTGTTGGCCTGTATTGATTATGCCGTCTGGACCTGTGGATCGGGCATTATGACAAGTCTACCTTATCCTCCATGCTGGCCTCCATGCTGACCCTTCCGTTGACCGCAGGTGGCTCAGCCGACTTTGCTTATCCCTGTTGGCCTGTATTGTGGATCGGGCATTCTGACAAGGCCACATTATCCTCCATGCTGGCCTCCATGCTGACCCTTCCGCTGACCGCGTCCAAACCCCGCGGGGTCCTTCCTGCCTCACCGCATCAGTATCCAAG
>JBBPFP010000002.1:1564460-1585844 GCA_037974795.1 Kaempferia galanga
TTTGTATTTTGATTTCCACATCTTGTACATTCAACACTTGCTTCCAAACATATTTGCAAGGATTTTCCTCCAAATAGAATTCGTAACTAAGGGATGCTGGGCTTCTCGGCTGCCCACCGCGAGTGTTTCCCGATTTACCCTGGTGGTCGGTGGGAAATTTCCGTGGGGCCGAGCCAGCAACCGCAGAGATAGTCAATAAGAGGCTAACTGTGTTTATCATTTTTTTACTCGAACACACTTAAGCTGCCTGAAAATAAATTCGAAGAGAAGAAAGTTATTGCAACTAGTTACCGATGCTCAAGCTGCCTGAAAAAAGACCATGAGACTACAACAACAATCAAACATTATCTTATTAAGTGAGATTGGTTATATATGTCTATCTCATTGGGCTTTATCTCCTATTATATTATCATTTATACTTAAATAAATTTTATCTTGTTTTATTATTTCTAACATAGTCTTTTTTTATCTTCATCTTCCTCATTTAATGTGTGTATTTGTTATAATTTCACATCGCTTAACTGGAGCATTTATTAATCATCTAAGTACATATTCATATCATCTTAAACGTGTCTTCGAGTTTTTCTTAATATATACAATTCCAACTTTCTTTCTAATGTTTTTTTATTTATTTTGTCCATCATCATATGTCCACTACATCAACCTTAACATTTTTATCTATGTAATTTTTATCTTCTTCTCATGTGCTTGAGTCATAACTCAACATTCAACGTCATATAACATAGCATGTCTAACTACTGTTTTATAAAACTTCCCTTTAAGTTTTAGAAGTATTTTACAATCATATAAAACACCCGATTTCTCCTCCATTTCAACTATCTTACTTACATTCTATGTAAGACATCTCTCTCAATCCCTCCATCGTTTTATAAAAATAATCATAAATATTCAAAGCTCTCAGTTCCAAATAACTCGTTATCTCATATCTTAGCAATTGTCTCGTTACATTTAAAATTACTAAATTTAAATTTCATATATTCTGTCCTTACTCTGCTAAATCTACAACTTTTTACTTCTAATATTTCTAGTCAAGATTCTAATTTAGCATTTACCCTTTATGTGTCTCATCTACCAAAACAATATTATCTGCAAACAACATGCACGACGATAATATATTTGAATATGTTCAGTGAGTTCGTCCATGATTAGTTTAAACAAATAGAGACTTAAAGTTGATTCTTGATGTAACTCGATCTTTATTAGAAATGCTTCAGTTAATCATTTGAAGTCTTCATTCTGTTAAATCATGATAAATATCCTTAATTAGTTCTTTATATGTTACGCTAATAATTTTATTTTCTAAAATTCTCCATATAATTTTTCTTGGGACTTTATCATAAACTATTTCTAAGTTAATGAATATCATGTGTAGATCTTGCTTTTGTTCTCTAATATTTTTAGTTAGTTATTTGAAAAAATATATAACTTCTATTGTCGACCTTATAACATTAACTATAATTAATTTTTGATCAGTGTATCTCTTTCCTTAATTTTTTTTCTATTCTTCTTTTTCAAAATTTCATGATATGATACATTAGTCTGTAAACAATAAAGAAAGGCAAACAAGTTGGAAAGTTGAAGAAGCTTTGTTCAACAACAGCACAATAACCTCCAAAGGTCTATTACCTCCACTAGATACAAGTATCCTAATTGGTACAACAAGAATGAGCTCTATTTTAAACTATGTTCATTGTTCAGTCCATGTCTTGCCTTTTCATGTGTTTTTATTAAAGTCCTCTACAGAGTCCAAAATCCCAAGAAGAATGAACTCCAAATCTTTTTTTTTTAATGGAGGAATACATGATTGTTAGTTACCTTGAATGTTGGATTCAAATCCACAAGTAGTCAAGTGCTTTGCAAGTTGCTGTCCAAGATCTTGCTGCCAATCCTTCGAAACCTTGACTTGAGGTACAGCCCAAACAAATGCCGTCTCTTTCTCAAGGTTAACTATGGCAGAATATACCTCAGGCTGCATTAGATGAAATTTGGTTAGAGGCCCCAATTTCTCAGACAAGTCGTAGAATATTTTGGTTAGATAGCAAGGAAAAGATGGAAGAAATTTTTCAAAAAGACGCAAATTTGGACGAAATTGAGCACATCTGATCATTTCAAGCGAAGAATTGTATGATGGCTTACTAGGCTCTCCAAGATGCGTTTAACGCTTGCAGCGCAACCACCGCAGCTCATGCCCTGCCGGAAACCATCACAAACCCTAAAAATTCTCCCTTTTTTTTTTTTAAAAAAAAAAACGAGATAAAACAGTAGAAGCAAAGAGTAAGAAGGTGAATTAATTACTCCGACATGGAGGACAATCGCATCGGAACCGAACGCAGCGGAGTCCTCTGAATCTCCGGCTACGGGTTTCGCCTCGGTTTCGCCCGATCTCGACCCGCCGTCGCCTCCTCCTCCTCCTCCGCCGCCGCCGCCTCCATCAACGCCATCCACGCCACCGCCACTGGACAGGGACGCGAAAACTAAAGCGAGTCTGCACCGCGGAGTACCTGATGGATATGCCGATAGGTAGATTCCGTTGGCTGAAAGTAATCCCAGGGAGGTAGCTGTGAGATAGCGATCGCTACAGTGAAAGTTTAGGAAGCAACGAGCTCTGTGGGAGCTGGAACAGCCGGGGAAGCGAAGTAGGAAGCCGAAACTCTGGGAAGACGAGGTGAAAGGCGACGGGGCTTTGGGAAGAAGAGAAGATAACGCGGACGCCATCGCCATTGGACCAGGCGTCCAGGTTACTTACGTCGGAAGGTAGGCGTGTAAATTTGAGCCAGGGAGACAAAAACGACACGATTATTCAAATCCGCTACGATGCGTTTGGAGCGCCCGTTATACAAATTCTACGCCTTGATGCTTATTATAACGTACCGTTATGGGTTTTCCCTTGTAGAAAAAAAAGCAAATTTTCAAAACATCGAAGTACAATTTCATATTAAACTTTCCAAAAAAAACTCATTTCATATCAACACCCTCCATGCTTAGCATTTCAAATGAAAAACAAATATTTACTTTAATTATGTAGTTATTCTTTTATTCTAACTTCCACCTTCAATTTACCACTAACACTACCCAATCGTTTCGGTTAAAAACTGAAACATCTACTTGATTCGAGAAGTACACAAACAATGGATGATGATTAACTTGAGGCATAATTATGGTCATTAGGAATCCAATAAAGTCACAATTGCGAGGTTTACACAAACAGCAAATGGTACTTGAAACTTTAAATTGCCACAATAATACTCAGTATGTGCCACTCCGTAAGAAAAAGGATGAATCAACAGCAAATGCGCGGCAGTGGCTTTTCGATGCAGGACCACAATCAGAAAGGCCGGTACCGCATTGGCCTTCTGAACCTGGGCACCTTCCTGGAAGGAAGAACAAGGAGAAACACTGAATACCATCTCGTCTACTTGCGCAATAACAATGCAACACAGAGAGGAAGAAAAATGGACGAACCCATAAGCATAAGGTGGAGGGAAATAAGGTGGCATGTAAGGCCTCCTCGTGGGATATCCCATGTAGGGGTTGAACCGCCGTGGATGGAACTGCTTCAGGCCTGGGACGTTAGTCCGCTTGGCAGCTACCTGCACATCGTTTGAACAAAGGGGAAACAGCCATTACATAACATTACATTTGAGTGCAACGTCGTCGATGAGTGATCATTGGCTTACTTTAATTTGACGGCCATGCAGCTCCGATTCGTTCAACTGCAGAGCTTCCTGAACAGCCTCGGTCTCCAGAAATTCGACATAAGCAAAACCCTTTGGCTGGCCAAATTTGTCCGTCAGGATGGTAACCCTGTTGACTGTGCCGCATGACTGGAAATGCTGCTGCACTTCTTCAGGCGTGCAGCCATAGTCCACCTGCAAATTTAAATGGAGGCTTTCAGATGCTTGGAATAACAAGAATGAAATTCTGGAAAGTTTTGTTGTCACAATAATTGTTCCTAGATATTTCAAAAGAACCTCGAGGTTAGAAGGGAACTTTTGCAGGACAATAGTTTTACTGTGTTCTTTTATCTTCATTTACGGCATCATTGGTATAACTTGTATACCAATCATCTTTGGGTTGATATCATCTTCATTCTTAACTAATATTCTCTTATATTTTAGCATCAAGCACTATTTTTTTCTTCTTTAATCTTTTTCTAGACATTCTAATCACTGCTGGACAAACTTTTCATATGCATGTCAAAATTAAAGTTCAATGTTGAGAATTTTAACTTATCCACAAAATGGAGGTGACCACGCAACGAGAAAGAGACAATTTATAGTACTCTTGTTTGCTAAGATATAACCATACTCTGGAAATATGGCACATACTGAGATCTTTTTCTTGCATAAAGGAGTATATAATTTGTAGACCAAAGCAACAAAGAAGTTTAAAAGGCCATACGCAAGAGATCAAGGACCTCTCACCATATCGCGATGCAATAAGATGCTTTGAGAAACTCCAAGAATAAGTTGGCTCCAACATCTAAAGTTGCATATGCGCCATGATGGAATTAGGTAAGCTGACAAAATAGGTGTCTTCAAACTTCCACCTGCTTAGCTTTTATGTTTACATCAGGCCGTTAGCTATCTAGCCCATAGCCTATTGGATCAGCATTCATCTTGCCAAAATACCAAAAGGCCACTATGTCTTTTCTAGCTTCGATATCGACATCAGTAGCTACTACTATCCTTTTTCTTTTTCAACCTTTCTTTTTTCATTTTCAGTTCACTGTACTCTGCAAACCTATATTTTTCTTTTCTTTTACTCCTTCAATATTTTGCCTTCTTTTATTTTTTTTTTCATTTTATACTCTTTTTTCAATCAATCATGATATACAATCTTTCTGTTTTTTTTTTTTCAACTACAAGGCTATCTACATAAGAGGTTCAGTCACCACAAAAAATAGGATATCAGATAACTCATAAACAGAATATCGGTACCTGCAACCATTGTTAAATGTACAGTTAAAGTATTAACTGAATTTGCCATAAAATCATCACAATAAATTTATTGATGATTAAAACGAAAAAAACAAACAAACGGTGTTAGTAAGTCTAGCACATTTAAAGCAACTTTCTTACAAATTCATAAGAAGAAATCGATACTGTAAGGTAAGATTACAAAAGCATTTATAATAATAAAACTGAAAGAGTTAGAAAACAGCTGCTTTTAAAATGTGTTAAAGATGTTTGAACATCTAGCTCTATGGAGTATGGAGTAATATGAATACCCTATAAGAAAGTAGAGGACTTTGATATCTCAGGTGAATGAATGGCGACCTAGAATTTTATAACTTTGGAAAAAGATTGTGCTAAATAACTCAACTATATGGGATGACTTGCACAGTTTGCTACAGTAAACTGCTGGAACTTTCGGGAGACTGGCCAATGCTTTACATTGAAGAGATCATAATATGAATGAAGAACCAATCCCAGACAAATTTACCATTCTCAAGGATAGTTACTATTGTCATCTCGAGCAAGTAGCATATTACCAACTTTCATCATAGCATATCAAACAAATGAACTAGTAGTGCTCGGTCACAAATTCATCCACAATATAAGTTACTCGAACAAAAAAGGTAAGTACAATCTACAACTGATATATCAAAAGGCTAAAATCACAGCATTATCTAGGCTAGCACATAATAACCATTATGTGAGACTAAAAATTCTCTGGGCATAGCCATTATGTGAGGATTGTATTCAACTGATGTATCAAAAGGCTAAAAACACAAATTGTATTATCTAGGCTAGAGCACATAATAACCATTATGTGAGAATTGTATTGTCTAGGCTAGCACATAATAACCATTATGTTTGAATTAGAAAGTCTTTGGACACGACAAAGGAACTTTGGAGCTTACATTGCCAACGTATATAGACCGAGCATCAACCTCCTCTTTACTTGCTTGACTTGTAGCTGCACCTTCAGAGTCTACAAATGAAAGAGATGGGGGAAAAGACTATTATGTTTATGCATCTGAATGAGATGAGGTTAGGAAGAATCAATAATCTACTCGAAAAAATGAGTATTTTCTAAGATCATGTAAATGCACGGACATCCCATTGTGTACATTATAGGTTGGTATCGATTGCTTTGGTAGCAACAGAAATTTTAGAAACTCTCTGGGAAATCAACAGATCTTTAGCTACAAAAACTCCTCTAGCTTTAAAATTTTTGGCAACTAGGAAAAAGAATCGAACGAGATCTCTAGATTTTCCAGATTAAAGTTGGAGAAGAAAATAGAGGAAGACCTTGGGAGGCTCCCATCTCCTTCTCGACCTTGGTCTGCATCTCCCGCAGAGCGGCGGCCTCCTCCTCCATCTCCTTGAGCCGCTTCTTCATTTCGTCCAGCTCCTTAAACGGGATCCGAAAAAGGGGATAAGAAATCGAGGGGACGATGACCAGAGAAGAGAAAGGAGTACCTTGATGTCAGTGTCTCCAGGATTAGACATATCTACGTCGGCGTCCATATCAGCCACGTCGGGGATCTCTCCTCCGTAGACCTCGTGCTCTTCCTCCTCCATCACCGCCGCGCCCCCCTTCTTCTCCTATGCAGATCTACTCGGAATGAGATTCAAGTGTACGGTAGGCAGGAGGCTGCTGCTGGTCCACGGAGTTTTACCCAATTCAATCTCTCAAATTACCGAACTACCCCCGACGGGGCTTGGCAGAAGGCAGCCCTCTGTGAATTTGTGACTCTCTAGTAGGGAAAAAAAAAAAATCCTTCATCCACCGCGTTCTGGGTTTCCGCGTAGTGCGCCTAGCATTCGCGTCGAGGCAACGCGCATATATACTAATTCCATTCTCTCCTATCCACCGGCCACTGCCATTGAACCTCGTCGCTGCTCCCCCTCTCTCTTCCCTCAACCCCACTCGATCCGTCCATGGAGCCGCCGGCAGTTAGGGATCGGCGCCCCGACGCCCTCGGCGACCTACGCGTCCTCTCAGATGAGATTCTATGCGACGTCCTCGATCTCCTCACGCCTCTCGATCTCGCTCGCTTGTCTTGCGTCAGCAGGTCTTCGTGTCAAAATGGAAAATTTCCGCTTCCTTTTTCTACTTTCTCTTTCTGGATGCTTGATTAGTCGAAATTTGTGAGATAGAATTGTTAGAATGACAAGGATTGTAGAAAGGGTTTCAATCTCATGATAAGCTTGCTTCTTTAACTGTGTTATCGATGTGTCCTTATGTGTGCGTGTGTGGTTTCCTATGATTCAGCAATGTCAGTTTGTGGCCTTACAAAATATACACCATTGAATTGGAGGTTTGGCTGGGATTGTCTTGCTTAATCGTGTGTCTTAATGTGAATCTAAGTTATCGATTGAGTTCCTTGCCTTCTCTTTGTTTTCCATTTTTGAGCAACATGCTGAAATGACTTGCCCTCGAACCTTATTTAGTGTAATGTACATACTCTGCAACGAGGAGCCACTGTGGATGAGTCAGTGTCTCAGAGACGGAGGTCAGCTTGAATTCAGAGACACTTGGAAGAAAACGACACTACACAGGTTAAGTCGTTTGGTTTTCTCAACTGTAACGTTTCGTTCATTCCTTAGTTTGAAAAATTCTGGGAATGAAGAAAGTCAGTAACTGTGTTTGCTGCCTAAGCACCACTGACCTGATTTGTTCTCATCATTGCTAATTCTTCAGAAAAAATCTGTGCACCAAAGTTGAAGTTCGTGAGAAACCTCTGCAGTTTGATGGTAATAGATATTTCTACTATATCTCTTATTGTATCTGAGCACTCTCTTATCAGACAAATACTCAGACTAAATATCGAGTTACATTTCTTGTTTTTTTTAAGGTTTCAACTCTTGGTTTTTATACAAGAGGTGGTATAGGTGCTTTACGACTCTGGATGCATTTACATTGGACAGTGGAGAAATGGAAAGACAGAAGAGTGTTACTCTGGAGGAGTTTCATTCTGAATATGATGGTAAAAAGCCGGTAAGTTTGCACTAGGCTCTCTCTCTCTCTCTCTCTTTTTTAAGTTGGCACCGATTGGCCTGCGGAAGATTCCCACCGGCTATAGGGTAAATTGGGAAGCACTTACAACGAGCGGCCCATTAGCCGAACATTCTTAGGTCAACTGCCCATTAAGAGAAATTTATCCATTAATTCGTCTAAGCTGAAACTCAATCCTTAGATGTCTGGTACTGAGAAGGGCCTATCGCTACACCATTGCCCCGGGGGCAAAATATTTGGACAATTTCTTGATTTATGTGTGTCATCCTTGTGTAGGGGCCATACTAATCTTCTTGCACTAGGCTTTCTCAATTTTAGAACTTGTGGCTCACATTGAAAATTTTCAGCTTAATTCTCATGTTTCTTTTAATCATGTTCTACTAGTAACATTTTTGTAGAATGTAGACACACCTATTCTTTTTTTTCAATTACTAAAGTTGGTTGAATCATGTGAAAAAAAAAAAAAAAAAAAATCATTTCACTGCTGTCTAATTGGTATAAATTGTTAGTGGATAATGCTCAATCCTTGGTATATATTGTTAAGGGTTAATTGCTAAATCAAGTCCGAATTTTTGATGTAGTAATAAATCTAGCATGAACTGTCAATTTAACACGTCCATGCATATACTTTCAATTTTGTGACAAATCTTGCATCTTGATAGTTTGACACACAAGGTAAAATATTTTTACAACACATTACATAAAAAATAAATACATTAATTAATTGATTAAAAAATATTTTTTAACGCTAATGATCAAAATAATCATCCACTAATAAGTTAATTGCTGGAAAAAATTCAAAAATATTATTTTTGATAATGTTCTAGATTTATTATAAAATTTAAAATATATGTAGATTAATTAAAATTGAAAGGTCATGCTAGATTCATTGAAATATCAAAAACTCATTCTAGATTTAACAATTAGCCCTATTATTAAAGCCTCGTGTCTAATATTAGGACTAATTCTTGTCTCATGAAAGAGTGGACTAATCTTGAATAAGTTTGGATGTTTAAATACATTCTACATTAATAATGAACTTTCCTATTCATACTATCTTTTCAGGTTTTACTTACAGAATTAGCTAATACTTGGCCGGCAAGAACCAAATGGACTATTAAGCAGCTATCTTTAGATTATGGGGACATTACATTTAGGATATCTCAAAGGAGCTCTCAGAAGATCAAAATGAAGCTTAGAGATTATGTCTCTTACATGGAAGGCCAGCATGATGAGGATCCTCTCTACATTTTTGATGACAAGGTTATCTAATATTCCATTGGAAAGTTTGTAAATTATGTTGAGTTGAATTGCTAGTAATATTTGAATGTTTCTTTGTCAGTTCGGAGAATCTGCTTCACCTCTCTTGGATGATTATAGTGTTCCATATTTGTTCCGTGAAGATTTTTTTGAAGTCTTAGACTTAGAAAAACGACCTCCTTTTAGATGGCTAATTATTGGACCACAAAGGTCTGGTGCATCTTGGCATGTTGATCCAGCTTTGACCAGTGCTTGGAACACACTTCTTGTTGGGAGGAAGAGGTCAGTTTATCCTTGGCAGTATTATAGTAATCTAGCTTAATGCCTGATTAACTGATCATTCAACTTTATGCTGCCTCAAGAATCAATTCATTATATCAAAATAGTCACATATGGAGATTTTCCTTTTCAGTTATACCTTTTAGGAGAGTTTAGAAGGAAAAAATTGCATGCAGTTGCAAATTCAAAAGAGTGTTAACTGAAACTTCTTTTGAATTGTTTTTAAGTATGCCACTCCTCCACCTCCAGTAAAGAAAGCATATATCCTAACTATTTGGGGTTTGTTCTCTATGGTACCTCTCCCATGCTTATTTGTTTAGTTATTTGCTTTATATTGCTGAAAGGTGTTTAACAAATTTAGGCAATATCAAGATCTGTAACATTTATATAAATTGATTGCAAGAATTTTTGCACTTATAGCTAAGTACAGAAAGTGTATGCGAGCAGTATGTGATCGACCTACTGTTTTGTGCATAGTGCTTATGCAGTGAGGACAATATGCAATCAACATTAAAAAATATTTTAAAATATTTATACTGATAAAAAAAGCTGACATATATACAATAAAGGATATTAATCAACACACTTAATTTATACTTCACTTATGAATATATATATGTCAATCTTACCATACACACGTGGAATATTAATCAACAATATTGAATATAGGATACACATTTAAGTAACATGCATATAACTAATTTCTAAAGTGTTCATCACTTACAAAAGAAGTGTTTGAGTGAACACTCACAATTTGCAAGTTTAGAAATAGGTAATTAGGATTTTAAGTCATTTAATTTGTCTAAATTGATTGAAAGGTGGCTCGTCTATATGTATGATATATAGCCTCTATGCGATTCCTCTCCAAATTTGCATTGGCTGTTGCATACCTTGTCTACGCAAAAGCTTTTAAAACTATAGCCATCAACTTCTTTATCCAAAATAGCAGTGCTCTAAAACGCAGTCGAGGCCCCGCCTAGGCGAGAGGCGGGCATCAACCTCACCTCCTCATGTTGATGCGGTGCTTTAGGTGGTAACTCACCCTCTTTCGCCATCATGTGGCTCGGAAGCGTCGTCTGGCCCAGCGACGAGCTTGGAGATGTCGCCTGGCCTAACAATGTACTCGAAGGCATCTCCCGAACACGGCGACACGTCTGAACTCATCGCGCAATCCCGGCGATGTGTCGAACTAGTTGCCGGGTAAGTGAGTAAGTTGTAAGTTAGGATTTAATTCAATTACTTTAGGTTAATAATTTTAATCAACTCCTACTTATGATTGTTTAAATAGATTTAATTAAATCCTAAAAAATTATCCCATAATATATTGTATATATATATAATTATATTTTTATTTTAAATATTTAGATTACAATTTAAAATTTTAATTAATATGTTTTATTAAAAGTGAATATTATAAAGAATAATAATTATTTATAATATTATGTATAAAAAATAGTAAAATAAATTCAACCTCCTAGGCGGCCGAGGTGGTAGGTGGTACCGCCATTTACAACACTGCAAAATAGTAATCCGATAAAGTATATTAATCGACACTATTTATATTTCACTTATAAAAATATATATATTCCAAGCTTACCATAAAACACATGAAATATAACAAATAATATTAGTCAACAATATTAAATATAGGATATGCATTTAAGTAACATGCATATAGTGAATTCCTAAAGTGATGATCACTTGCAAAAGAAATGTTTAACACTAACAAGTTGTAAGTTTACAAATAGGGTAGGTATGGATTATAAGTCATTTAATTAATCTAAATCGATTCAAAAGTGGCCCACATATACGATATATTGTCTCTATGTGATCCCCCTCCAAATTTGCCTAGGCAACTGCATATATGGTCTAGTCAGAAGCTTTTGAAATCCATGATCATCAATTTATTTATCCAAAATAGTTACCAATTTGTAGACATGGCATGTCCAAGTAGCTTTATTTCACAATCGGATGTCACATAGGTCTTCATATTTACTATTGAGAATACATATGGATTAGTTGCACAAAATTTCAAGTCATTTTAATTGTTAATTTGTAGTCCTATGTGTTATTTCGATTAAATTGAATCACGTGAGCATATAACTAATACATATTATTGAGCATTTTGGATAACAAGTTAATAAATGACTATCAATATTATAGTTTTAAATATTGATGCACATAATTATCACAATTGTTGATTTTGATTGATATTTGTTATGAAACTCAAATATTGAGCCGCACTTAAAAATTAACCATTCTTTTTTATGAAGTAGATCTGGATAAGTGATAGCCATACTTAACATCACCATTTTTATGCCACTGCAACTGTGATTTTTTTTTTTGGTCGTCCAGTTGAACTGATATTGGCTAATGCAACTTTCTCTTTAGATGGGCATTGTATCCGCCTGGAAGAGTACCTGCAGGTGTAACTGTACATGTGAATGAAGAAGATGGTGATGTTAACATAGAGAGCCCATCATCCTTACAGGTAAGCATAATAATTGAAATATTAAATCAATATACGATAGGCATAATTTTTTTTATAAAGTACATTTCGCATTTTGTAGTGGTGGCTGGACATCTATCCTCAGCTTTCTGACCATGATAAGCCTATAGAGTGCACTCAATTGCCGGGCGAGACAATCTTTGTGCCAAGTGGTTGGTGGCATTGTGTGCTAAATTTAGAGACAACTATTGCTGTCACACAGAACTTTGTGAATAAATCAAATTTTGAGTTTGTATGTCTGGACATGACTCCTGGTCATTGTCATAAGGGTGTATGTCGTGCTGGATTGCTAGCTGTTGGAGAAAGTATTCCTGGAGATGCTAGAGATCATGAATTTTCTAAAATGAAGTTATTGGATGACTCAGACTTATTAAGAAAAGCGAAAAGGTTGAAAGGCTCTGATCTTTTGACCAAACCATTTCAGCCTAATGCTCAATGGCATGCTGGAAATGCTCACGCGCAGCCTCTTAGCATGACACAAATGGAAAATTTTTCTTATGACATAAGCTTCTTATCTAAGTTTTTGGAGGAAAATAGGGATCACTACAATTCTGCTTGGAGTCCTGACAACTCTATTGGACAAAGGGAGATGCGGGAATGGTTGCGTAAGCTCTGGATCTCAAAACCAGATATAAGAGAATTGATATGGAAGGTACTAGTTGTTATGTACTTTTGGTACTAAAGTTTAACTATTTACACATTCAAGAAAATGACATTTTACTTTTTTGTAAATTAAGGAAGATGTTTTTATCAATTAGATTTCATTTATAATTCTTGTGTTTTTAATTCTGGTTGCTTATAGGGAGCACAACTAGCTTTAAGTATTGATAAGTGGTATGCATGTTTGGTTGAAGTTTGTGCATGCCATAATTTGCCGCCTCCTTTGGATGATGAGAAATTTCCTGTCGGCACCGGTAGCAATCCTGTAAGTGGCTTCTTCTGTATTCTCTTTAGAAGCATGTGCTAATTTAACAAACATTAAAGGAGTCGTTTGTTTTTATTTGTTGCTTGGAATTGGCTTTGTCTTGAAGTTGTGTTATTATGTTACACTTTGGCCATAGATAAGTCACTTGTTCATTTCTTTGTTAATTTATTGTTCTAGCAGGTTCTGCATTTAACATAGACAGTTCCATCTGCTTCTGTAGGTTTTTCTTGTTTCAGACTTTGTAATAAAAATCTACGCAGAAGGGAACCTTGATTCTTCTATCCATGGTCTTGGCACTGAGGTATCACTTGCTATGATAGCCATGTGCATTTCTTTTAACTATTTAGTAGGATTTCCTCATCTGATGTTTTATGTGTTTTGCCAGCTTGAGTTCTACCATATTCTTCGAAGTACTACTTCACCATTGAAAGATCATATTCCTGGTGTTTTAGCAAGTGGTATTCTTGCCAATGAAAATGGCTTCCTCAGAATATATCCATGGGATGGAAAAGAAATACCAAATGTGATTGCCAATTGCAAACTTATGGGAGATGGCATGACAAAGTCTTTTCCATTTGGTATATGGAGCAAGATAAAAACTGAACTTACTGATCAAGTAACCGGTGAGCCCAGAAATATATGGCCTTACATAGTGACAAAACGGTGCAGAGGGGACATTTTTGCTAATTTGTGAGTTGAAATTCTCAGTACTTATTTTTGATAGTTGATCACTCTATTTACTTGCCTGCACAATCACCTGAATATGATTTCTTTCTCTTTTGCAGACGGGAAGTACTCTCTATGAACGATGCTTTACATCTGGCTTCATTTTTGGGAAATCAACTACGAAACCTTCACCGCTTACCCTTACCTGAGTTCTGTGAAAGCTACAGATTATCTGTCAAAAATGACTCTTTACAGGTGGCTCATAGTGAGATTAATATTCCTGTAGCCTGGGAGCTAATTATGATGACTCTGAATAGAAGAAGAAGGGATGTTCGAAAACGTTTAAGTGCGTGGTGAGTGCTTGATGTTAAAACAGTGTGAATGGCATGCCTATTAGGTTAGGTTTATCCTTGTGATTCATTTTACCATTTGAAAGTTTAGATGTATGTAGGATTATGTTATTTCGTACTGCTACATGAAGATTAAATCACATGGATCAGTTAGCATAATTATCAAAATGCTTAGGAATGCTTTCCATTGAGATGCCAGCTTGAACTCCTGCAGAAATTGAGATTTCCCCATCTTAGTCATACATCTTAGATGGTGCTTATAAAGATAATTCATTCTTGATTGTACTACTACTGCAGATGTTGGGATTTCCCCATCTTAACCGTGCATCTTAGATAGTGCCTATAAAGATCATAGTTCATTCTTGATTGTACTACCAATTTTTTCATGATAGTGGCTCCAATCCTTTTAAGGATGGTAACATATATAAACAATCTGGTAAATATTAATAAGTAAAATTCATAAGATGTTTCTGAAAAAGGATAAATGAAGAATGAAAATAAGGATATTTTTATTACATTTATATATGTTTGTGTCCGCATTAATTTCCCACATGGAATTAAGCGATTGTTGTGGCCAATTTGAAATTGGAAGGGACACATGAAAATACTGACAAATCACCAAGGGAGAAGATGTGGTTTATCCAGTATAATGTGTCTTAATTCCTTAGAGATGTTTTAGATATTTTAGAAGTTTTCTTTACCTAATAGAAATCATCTTCTTCCCTTTGATCTAATGGAATGTTTAGCGAATTTTTCAGTTATTTTCACATTCCATATCCTAGAGCTGACTAGACATCCTTAATCCAGTCACTCAATTTGTTGTTCGTTTCCTCCACTAGACTATTCTATCTATTACACCTTTTACAGAATGTCCAAGTTAATAGGACTAATAGAGAAAAATAGTGTTAAGATCAATTTTATGATTGTTATATAATTTTAACAGGGGTGATCCTATTCCAAGACATCTGATAGAGAAGGCTGATGCATACCTTCCTCCTGACCTCATGATGTTGCTTGATTTCATAAAGGTGATACTTGGATTCTCATATTTTCCAATGTTTCTTTAGAATATCTGTTTACTAGTATTCATTCTTAACTAGAATACCTTGTTGGTTAAAGCAGGACGATGATGGCTTATATACAGTCAGTACTTCTCCTACTTGGATACACTCAGATATTATGGATGATAACATTCTCATGGAATACTGTCAGCCTATCCCTAGCTTTGAGCATCCTTCATGTTCACCTTCAACGGCTAATGGGGAATTAATTGCTCTTGATGCAGAGCAAAATATATCGAAGTGGCAGGCCACTCACATTATTGATTTCAGTGATCTGTCAATAGGTAGGTAACTGCTTGCATCAGCTGCACCAAAAACAATGTTATTTTTCAAGTTTGTTAGTGATCTTTTTGAGTATTTAGAAAATTGATATTCGACTCTGGGATTAACATTGAAAATAGAGGTATTGGGAAATATTTAAAAATTAGTACATTAAGGAAGTTACATCATAATAAATTAGAGACATTTATGTACAAGTGATTGTCAGTAGTGCTTAAAATCTGTGAAACTTTTTCACTCTGATCAAGTGGAGGAAAATAAGTTTCAGTATCTTTATCATATTTGTTGGCGAGAAAGGATGTCTGGGGTGTTACCTACATGTGAAGAGCATTCTCTGCTCATAAAAATAATTAAACGTGGATGCAAATGTAGCATACTTATGTGATGTATGACAAATTATGAAAGCTTAAATAATAGATATGCCATTTGTTTAATCCCACCATTGACGTCATATGTGTTTCCTTTCAACTGGTCTGTTCTTTAGTTTTCTTTTTGCTGGAGCTCTATATCTATTTTTTAACTTATATTTGATGCATTTTATAGTCCATATTTTCAGGATGCTTTCTGGTTCAGGATATCTTAGGTGTAATTATTCCTCCTATTATAATCTATCCTGCTTTGTATTAACATCCTCAAAAGGGGTGGCAAGCTTCCTGTGACTTTAGCATTATCAATATATTATTTCATATTTGTTTTAAATGCTAACTTACAAAACACAATAAAATGCAGATATTTGACTTCAGCATAACCAATTGGTTGAACAGACAGCAATATATACATGAGTGAGCATATGCACATTCAACCCAAGTAGTAAATTAAGATCATTGAAATTTAGGTTCATTTCTGACCATGAATTGTATAAGTATTTACTAGTACATTTTATTCTTCCCATGAGAAAAAAGTTTCTTGGGCGTGCTTTTGATATCAGTAGAAAACTGATATTGTGCTATTTGTTGTTCAGGTGATCCTTTATACGACTTGATTCCAATATACCTCGATGTTTTCAGAGGAGAACTAGTTATGTTTAAACAATTTCTGGAAAGTTATGGACTTCCCCTATCAAAGGCGTCAATGAATGGTTGGCTCCCTTCCACGGTATCTGAGAATCTGGAGAGATATAAAAGAACATCATATCGTGCCATGTATGTAAGCTTGAAACTTGGAGATTATGTTTCTCTACTCGTATTTTTTACATTTTGGTCTCATTGTGACAACTGTTTATATTATTCATCAACAAGAGGGCAGCAATTAAATTCAGAAAATGCTTCAAATAGAATTGGGTCTAACTGAAACCACCAAGTTTCAATGAGTTGGTCTAGGATGGAAAATAGTCAGTCGCCATTGTCAGTCACTTAAATATAAGTCATCTAGATTCAATATCAGTATCACACTCAAATGTGAACTTAATCCGTCATCAAACTGCTTCACTAGAGCCGGTTGAATGATTTTTCAGTATCTTACGTCTTACGCTTGATTTGACTTTACCTGAGTAGCATAGATTGTGCATGACACACGCTTTCCATTCTGTGATAATTACTTGTGATCGATTTGAGCACATCTCACCATGTTGGCGAAACATAGTTGAACTAATGCATAAAGTTCAAATGTGTTAATCCTTCTGTTTTTCTCTTTGAAAAAATGGAATCAACTAGTTGCATAATCAGATTAGTGAATTAGATAATCCAAGTCAGTTCGTGATACCAAGCTATTTATACACTTCAATATTAGCGATTTAAATGATCAAGTTAACAATAATCAGACTGTAAATGGTATTAATGATTCCTGATGCATGTTGTTGTTGCTTTCAAGTTTAAACCAAGAATCTATTAAGTTATTCGGTCTGATCATTGTGTCATCAGTTATTATCATTTTTTTTTTTTTTTTTGCCTTTATTTTCAGGTGCTATTGCATTTTACATGATGAGAATGTTCTGGGAGCCATATTCAGTATGTGGAAAGAATTGAGGACTGCAGAGACTTGGGAGGAAGTGGAAGAGACCGTTTGGGGTGAATTAAACAACTACCAATGCTCTCGTTGAAACAAGAATTGCTGCAAATTATACCACTGAATTAACATTGATGATAGATTCTAACTAACAGGAATGGGTACTTTGACTGTGCCACCAGTATTAGGTTATGGTTTGTATATTATTCTTTTTGTGAAATCTCTTATTCGATTGTTAGGCATTGTGAGGAGCATAATTTACCAAAAAATAAAATTCACAATTATCTTTGATATTATGTATTATACATAGATAAGTCAATTCAATTATGATCGGTTGAAATGCAGCAGCTATATCGCTAAACTCAAAGAAAAATAAAAGAAGAGTCTATTTTCAAAAAGGCATCCCACCCCTTCTGAACACCAGTGTTTAATATTATTATTATTTAATACGCACATTAAATTATGAATTGTTCAAATTTAATATGTTCCACCACATTCACATTATAATAGTTATGATTTTATAATTATTACAATATAAATTTGTCATATTAAATATTATTCACTTTGTAACAGTTACAATTATAACTGTTATAACTACGGTAGCAGTTTCAAAATCGTAGTTGTTATAGTTATAAAATTGTAGTTATTATAACTATGATAGTAATTATGAAATTATAGCTGCTATATTATTATAGTAGTTACAAAATTATAATTGTTATAATTATGATAGTAGCTATAAAATTGTAACTATTACAACACTATTTGATTTAGAAATTAATGTTTATAGCAGGAAATAGTAATGGAAAATGGTATGTTCGAAGATAGCTAATGGGATGGGATTTTTTTTAAGGGCGCAAATTAAAACAACATTTTTTATTTCAAATTGTCAAAAGTTATTCTACTTTGATTTTTTTTATCAAAAAGGTATCACAATGCTCCAGTAAAATGATACAACTGTCCTTCACTATATTATTATTATTATTATCTTTCTTCTATATTTTTCACCTAAATCCTGAACTTGAGGTGCGTTGTATCAACTACGATTTCGTAGTTGCTACATAGCTACAATTTAGTAGCTGTTACAATTGAGCTACCACACAGTTATAATAACTATGGTTTCATAATTGTTACAATATAGGGAAAAAATTAAGACTCAAATTGTTCGGAGGCCTTGGAAAGTTTTTAAACGATATTTTTTGAATTGAAATTGGATTGTTGGATATTTCAATCCGTAACTAGTTGTGGATCTTTAAACGAATTTTGATTTGATATATTGTGTCTCATAGTTAATCAAAAGTTAGAACCTCTCAAACTTTAAGATTTAATATTCACATTATAGTAGCTACGAAATTGTAGTTGTTACAACTGTGTATAAGTTATAGTTTCGTAGTTATCATAACTGAATTGTCACATAGTTGTAGCAGATACGATTTCATAGCTGCTAAAACGTGAACGTTAAATACTAAACTTTAAGAGACCATAATTTTTAACTCCAGTTAAACCAGGGGACATATAATATATCAAATCGAAACTTATTCAGAAATCTATAGCTAGTTATAGGATGGAACCACAAAAAAATACCCATTAGCAATGGACTTTTCTATCGCTAGACAAAGTTAGTGACCGAATAGAGAAGGAAATAGCACATCGATTTGAGTTTTATCATTGTCGGACATTAGCGACAAAATTTAATATCCTGTCTCTAATTAGTGATGGAACATAAATTCCTTCTCTAACGTTAGAGACAGACTATTTTAGTCGTCACTATAATGGCGATGGCATTTAATATTCCGCGCTGATATTAGAGACGGATTCTTTATAGTCCATCTCTAATTAGAGACAGAATATTAAATTTCGTCGTTATATATGTAAACGGTGTTATTTTGCATTAGCAATTAAATATCATCGTTATTTATCGTAATGACCCAATTTTCAAGTGCTATAGTTAGCGATGGAACTTTAATATTCCGTCGCTAAGTAGAGATGGAATATTAGAGTTCCGTCTCTAATTAGTGACAGAATTTATAAGTCGATCGCAATATATCGTAATTCTTGGTATTCTTGGTGTGTAACATAGCGACGGAAATTTAATTGTCTGTCGCTACTTAGCGACAGACTATTAAATTTCTACTAGTAAGTACTGGAAATTTTAGCAACCCATACCTGTTATTGCATTCATCCCTGTTTACATTTCATATCAAATTAAATCATCACATGCAGTGGTTTTTAAACAACACAATACATTCATAATCAAACAAACACAAAACAAATGACATTTGAATGTAAATATCCGAACACAAGTATAGTACTATAACATCTCCAACAATAATAACTCAAGCACAAAACTAAAACTAAATATCCAAGCAAAAAAACAAAAGTAAACATCCAAACATTTCCAACAACATCTGAAAGTATAGTACTGCAACATCTGAATTTTAAAAACATAATACAACACCTTCTAGTTAAGAAAATTCAATCAACAACTAGCGAGTTGTAATCAATCCTATAGAAATTATAATACGATAGATTATTAATAATTCAAAGAACAAACTAATACACAAATATTAATAAACATATTGAATTGAATAATATGAAATTATTTTACATACCTGAATACTAGTTTGGATATCTGATGATAGATATAATACAATTAGAGATGTATCTAATATGAAAATTAATAGATATAGAACAAGTGAAAAAAAAATTAAATAAAAGTAAAAGGTCAAGACACCTATAGGAATCTACTGATCAGGGTGGTTATCAAGGTCATGAGGGTCCTGAGTCTCCTGAGAGGTAAAATGATGTGGTAGTGCACTCGTTTGAGCCCAAAAGTCATGAATTTGCCATCCAATTTCCTCAAGGTTCATTTGGGATTGCCACTCTGCTTGAAAATCTCACTCCAGGCTCTAAACTCAGGTTTTCAAATCTGCGTTTTCTTGCTTAAGGCATCTACTCTAGCAGATGATCCGGATCAGCTAGATGATGTGCTGGGATGACTCCTGGCCCTAGGAGTTATCGCCTGATCATATACGACTCGCCTAGGCCCAAGACTATAGAGGGTAGAGGTCTTTTTCCTTCTACCGACCACATCATAATAGATATCATTTATCTAGTCAGTGGATAAAGTCTGCCTCTCACCTCCCTCTAAACTAAGCTGAGACACCTATGCAATCCTAGTAGCAATTTCTTCCTATTTGCATTAAAAAAATAGTCTTATTAGATATTTATTAAAACGATAGGTAATCATTGTTAATAGTTAAATATATTCAAGTATATATTCTTACGTCTAATGTCAACAATCGACGATCTATAAAGGTGTCATCTTTTGACTTATGCGTCTTGGTAAATATTTCCCAACAAGTAGAAGGTTGATATAGCTCTGGTTCCTGAATATTAAAGAATGTAATTATTTCCAAATATTAGAAATCATTACATAAGTCTTATATAATTTATTAAATGTAAACTCACCAAGTCTAAGGCATGCATGACGATCGATGAGGATCCAATGGTATGCTTTGTGGATTTGGTACTAGGGCCAGCCAGCTCACTCTTTCTATTGGCTCGAGTTGTCATTGCATTTTTTTGTCATTTGTCTACAATCTAGATGACTCGCCAGGCATCCCAAATGTCCTCAGGTACATAAGATGACTTTATTCCCTTTTGTTTTGCTTTGTATAACATATCTTTGTAGAGTTTGGCACAAGTTGCGGTTTAGGTGGCATAAAATTCTGCTTTGTGCCCTCGCTCCCTGTATATCTTTTATACAATAATATGTTCACAAATTATTATACAAAACATTAAAATTTATGATAATTAAAATTACTTACCAAAAACTCATTATAATAAAATTGTTTCATATCCTGGTCTACCTGTTTTCATGTAGTACCAGCAGGGCTAAATCATTCTTTAAATTTGGATATGATGTGCACAGCTACTCTATGCCCATCTTGGATAAAATTGCATTAAACAAATAAAAATATTAGAAATATGTTATAAAAAAATAGATGAAGTGAATAATACTAACAACACCAATACTTACTAACCCCCAATAATCCACAAAACAATCTGGCCATCAATTGGAACGTCCGACATGTTTCCATCTGTACAATTACATTATAACAC
>JBBPFP010000002.1:1606263-1620928 GCA_037974795.1 Kaempferia galanga
TTCACTGCTTAGGACCAAACGCAGAGCAGCTCCTCCTGAGTGCGGTGAATTCATGCTCGTCACAGCTCTCCAAGACGCAGTCTTCAAAAATATGTGTGGTCTTCGGATTCGAACCGCGCGAGATCACGCACGTGTAGTTCTCCAAACTCTCCGATTCCGTCGCCGACGCGCTCACGGCCGGCGAGAGGGAGACCAACGCCAACTGGGACTCCTTGTTCTTGACGCCGAACTCAATGGGCGAGCGTGGCGACTCCATGGATGGGATTCGGACCTTCAACTGTGACCCAAACAAGACCGTCTTTCCGTTCTCTTTGTCGTCGATGAGAGCGTCGAGAATGGCGAGGCCGATTGGCTCCGACTGCAATTCCAACGGAGGCGTCATGGGCGGCCGCTTCGAGAAAGGAGAGCGTTTGGGTTCTAGAATAGAGGTAAGGCTTAGATGGGGGAAGAGGAACAAAGCCGAGGAGAGATTTTTGCTCTTGGTGCCGCCATGGCTGGAAGAAGGTGAGGCTTTGCCGGCGACTGGTATAGATCTCTCCCTCAGCATGACCTCTTCTCTTGGGAGTAAAAAAGGAAAGAGGCTCGATTTAAAGAGAAGAGGCGTCGGAATTGCATCAGCTCCCACTGAAATCGCAACAACTGGCTAGTAGTTTTAGTAATTTTCTACTCTATCTTATCTCTTCTGATGAGGACTGCAATCAAATGCAGCAGCAATTGGCCTTACGTTTCTATCCCTTCCATGTATTGTTCATGATAATTGCTCTGAAACTGAAACAGAGATTGAAGCTCCAAATATTCAAGCGATTAGAAAGCTAAAAGAATTTTAAGTGTTTATGAAAATATCCAAAATAATGATGAAAGATATGACATAAAAAAACGTGTATATGATTATCTTGCCTAAACAATACAGATGTTTTAAAAGCAATGTTATTAATGTTCCAGCTCATAGCTATAATAAATTATTTGAACTCCTTGACTTGTTTAATACCACTTGTTTTGTCTTTTCCATTTGGTGGCAAGAAACTATTACTAAAATTATAAATCTAATCAAGTGGATCCTACCATTATTCACTAGAATGCTCAAGCATTTTCCAACCTTAAGAAACTATTACATGGATGTGCTTCAACATTTGACATGGCTATCTTAGAGATAGACTTCTAAATGTGCAAAACTGTACTCAAGATTTACTGGATAAACAAATCAAAAGTGTCACCTAGTGAAATTCAGACACCACACCAGGATTATCAAACATTTGGCTCGCCAAAATAGAAGTTGATTTGGAGGAGAATATAATCATCTAAAACCCATAGAGGTATATTGTCTAGTTGAGGTAACCGAAGAGAAAAGCTTCAGTCAAATAGAAGTACCTGCAATGACAATGGAAGTTAGCAAGGGGAGACAATCGAGTATGATAGTTTAAACTCTGAATTATTAAGGTGTGTAAAGAAGTGCAAAAGCAGCTGTAGTCATGCTTTGGTTACATGAGTTAGACAGATAATGTAAAGAAGAGCGAGTGGATGCTTGATTTGTCTACTCCCATTATTTCACTACTTGTTTATCTATCCCTAATGTAATTAAATTTTGTCCACTTCTAATGAATGATTTTCCATGGACAATGGCAATTCTAGTTGGTTTGTGCCAAATCTAGCAGCTGTTTGATACCATGGAACTCAAATAATGTTAATACAAGCTTCATGTCTAGAATTCTGGTACTTTTCTTTCGCCTTTGTCCAGAAGGAGCCAAATTTTGCTCACTTCCAACACAATTATCGGCCGACAAATTGCTTGCTCATTTTTTTTTTCAACACGTGAAAGATGTGTTCTGACAGCAATACCTCATGAATTCCTTTATAGAGTGTGCATAGATGCTTATTACTAATTTAGTAATATGACAAAATGGAAGAAAAACATAAACAAAAGTTACCGAATGGCATACTAATAATGCAGAAACATTATCATGGTAGAACAGAAAGGAGGGCGAATCTAACAAAAAAATTGAGTGAACCCAGAGAGACGAGAGGATAATCTTATTCCTTTAAGATATAACACAAATCAAGTTGATTCAACTAAAAGATGTATCCAAAAAATAGTTTCAGATCGCTCAAGATTTCTAAGCTGAATCTGTCAAACAGACACTTCAAACTTAACAATATAAGCATATGAAAATGTTATCTACAGACAAGTTTCAAACCAGGGTATTCAAGACAATCCATTCCCTGCAACTAAAGATGAACTTTGAATCACTTACTAATGAAGAGTTGTGGCAGGAAAACATCTAATCTTAAACCAATTTCATGTTTTTAACAGAATTTGTTTTAAATTTTCATCATTATTGAGGTAATTTTTTTAAAGCTTCCAACATTTAACAGTTTTATCAAAATGCTCTCATAAATTTTATTAATGCCAACATGTTCTTTAAGGTTTCATTTTACAAATCAAAATGTCTTATCTAAAAGTAAACTATATATTTTATCCTCCAACATCATCACCCAAAAACATTTTATTTTACCTCTTTAAATTGAATATAAATTATTCATTTGTTAATGAAGAGAGTGCATTAACATCAAAAGAAAAGCATTAACAAAACCTTAGAAGATATTTCAGATAAATTGTAAACATTGAGAGTCGTTTTAAAAATGACCACTATTTTTCTTTGAGAGACTTAAAATATGACAGACTTGATTTAAGGAAACATAGATTACAATGTCAATTGTACCGGCAATAGGTGTCAATAACTAGAGGGGAAATGGTGGATTTCTAGTTTGACAGTTTAAAGTATTCGTCCAATTCCTACCTTTGACATGTTGAAAGTTTATAGTCTATGCCTCCTACCCACCTAAATCCAATAATAGGTTCACGTAAAAGCATTTTGGAAAAAGACTAGAACCCTTATGTGAAGCTCTAATTCAGTTGTACATAAAGAATCATGGACTGCTAGGATAATTTATACGCTTATAAGCTCTAATTTAACCCCTTAACACCTTAAAATCGAGATACTTAATGGTGCATTTGATTCTTGGAATAGAATATATAATCAATGACATTTCCTAATTTAATAGGTCCATTCCTTTGTTTGGTCAAAGGAATGAAATAAATAAGTTATTCTTGTGTTTATTGGTCAAAATGTTAACAAATACAAAAGAATTATTTTCCATGATAAAAAAATCTCTACATAAATATTTCATCTTTCTCGTGATCTACTTCAATTAACCTAACAGACTTGCCTAGGTTGATCGGCCTATCTGGGTAGATTAACTTAATCAGCCCGGCTGACCCATCCACCCACAATCTGTCCACCTGGACCAAACTGACCATCACGACCCAACCATCTGAACCAATCAGTCTGACTATCAGGATCGACTAGACTATACCAACCAACCAGCACAATCTGATTGGACTAACCAGCCCATCCAGCCCAATAAATCTGGCTGGAGTAATCAAATACCTTATTTGATTAGACTATCAGGATCGACTAGACTATATGATGGACGGAATAGATAAGGGATAAAGGAATAAGTATTCCATGGTCATTTTTGCAACAAAATATGCATAGTTATTTAATATAAATTCGTGGGGAATAGAATAGTTATTCCTATGAACCAAGCACACCATAAGACCTACATGTTTATCTCCATAATACACCAAGTTTACCTCCCAACATGATCAGAAATCAAGTTAACCTCCCAATTAATAACCGGCCAAACAAATCAGAAGCAAATGAAATATGAAAAGGGGAGAGAGCAACATCTCAAATATAGCCAAAGCAGAGAATCAACACGTACTCGATCCTTCCAAAGATATACTAGCAGTAGCATCAACAGACTTAATCAAGCGGATCTTTCCTACAAACATCACCAATGTAGCATAGTCAATAAGAAACATAAACAAATAAAAACACTTGTAGATCAGGACACTGGATAGAAAAGGGGGAGATAACAAAATGTTAAATGAATATCCGAAAACTGACCATAAAAAGAACAAAAATGCAAATCATATAACCAATTCCTCACCAAAGAAAAAGAAAACAAAGTAGCAAGTGCATCTACTCAAATCAAAGAAATCTAATGTTAACACAATGCAAATATTGTGATAACAACAATAACTGCAGCCTGTGACTCATTATTACATGGATGATGTCATAATGGCAAACTGCAAGATAACTACAACTATGAACTGACCTTCCACGTTACAAACGTAGCCTAATTTGAACATTTGTACTACACAATTTGGAATGCAGCAAAAACAATGTGATTCTAACATATCACTAACTCCTTATTTCATAGTGTCCATCAAGATCAAATTCCCCATAGGACCCTTCATAGATTGGACATACTGCAACTACTGAATTCTCCCTTAAAGAGGGTTCCTTGATGCTATCAGAGAAAAATATTCACTCATTGATAAACTGAATAAAGGAAATGCCTTAAAATTTTACCTGAAGGACTTATAACTACATAGTATAACCCACTAAGGCCTTGTTAATAAAAGATCTCTCTTTCTATTAATCTCGTAAGTCATAACTTCACAGTAACTCACCAAAAAAGAGTGATAATGTATCCAAAAACAACTCCTACAGAATCTCATTCAAACTCTAAAAAGTTCAAAGCAACATAGAGGGCATAAAACACATGATTTATCACTAGTTTTATTTTGTCAGAACTGCATGTAATTATATGGATAATAATATATCATCACCTATTAGATTTCTAATAAGTTGGTATTGCTGCTGGAGCAATTTCTAAATTCATAACTGATGAAATCCTCATTAGCCAAAATGACGACTCAAATTTTGTTCTGCGGCACCGACGGTTTTACCGTTCTGCCAGGGGAGCAAAACCGGCACAGTACACACAACGAAATCGTCATGCGTCATCATGTGCATCACGTGCGCGGGTCACGTGACAAAAGGTGGATCGGAGGAGTCGCAGGATGCGGCTTCCGGCGGCACCGAAAGCGTCCCCCGACACTTCTGGTGCCGCCAGAGGCATCGCAAGACGCCTCCAGCACCGCTGTGTCCACGACAAATGATGTGGTCTCCTATTCAAAACTAAAATTGTGATTTAATTAATTTAAACAATTCCCAACTTAAATGTGATATTCCAAAGAGGCTTTCATAAACCCTAATTAAATTATCCCAATAAAATATATAAAAAATATATTTAAAATTTTAAAAAATAATTAATTAATATTCTGAAAATTATTTTACTATTTTAAATTTTATTTAAAAATTCTAATAAATCAAATTTATATTTTGATATTTTTTATTATTTTATTTTTTTACCGTTATTGATAGATTAGTTTTTTAAAAGAAAACTATATTTAATTGTGTTTTCTAACCCTATTAAGTTGTCCAATAATTGAGAATTTATATAAAATCAATAAAAAAGGGTAACCCGGTGCACGAAGCTCCTGCCATGTAGGGTTCTGAGAAAGGATCCATTGTACGCAGCCTTACCCTTTTTTTTTTGCAAGAGGCTGTTTCTAGGATTCGAACCTGTGACCTCTAGGTCACAAAACAACAACTTTCTTATTGTTCCGGTTTGGGATCGAAATCTCGGCACGAGTTGAGATTTTAAACTTTGGTGCAAACATATAACTAACCACACGTTAACTTTCTTGCAGTTTCAACAATGTAACTGACATTACTATATTCCTCTAAGAATGCAAAGTCCAAGATTTTTTTTTTTCCTATCCAAAATATCCCCTTTTTTTAAAGTCAAAACAGCTAGAATTTGCTAGAATTCATGTTTATCTTAGTAACTGCATAGAAAATGTGAACAATTTGCTTAGTAAACTAGTCTACAATAATCTAGTATGTTAATTGATACTTTGTTAGTTGAAATATGAGTTTAGATCTAATCATAATGTGTATGAAGTAATTGTGCATGTTCATAGCCAAATTTCTCTGAGCATTGTCAGTTTGAAAAATTAATATTCTATCAATTTAACAAGTCAACTTGAGCTCTAAAATCATATCATCAACACCTAATTCCTTTATATTGAACTTTTCATTCAACTTTTGTCTTATATAATATATCACACAAAATAGTAAAATGTTATCTACTTACTAACACAAAATTATACAGCTATCAGTTTTAACCTTATCATAAACATATTTCATTACTAATTTCAAAGCCTAATGAGAAAATAACTGGCTCAAACTTCTCATGGCATTGCCTTGTTCTTAATGAGTCTAAAATTTTTGTTCTTGTTATCTAGCTGAACACATCCTTCTAGTTAATCTATATATATCTTCTTATGGATATTGTCATGAAAAATGGTGTTGACTTGCTTTGTATGGGTAACATGATTATAAATGAATGCCAATGCTATAAGCATGTAGATGGACTATACCCTAAAAATTAGGGAATAGTTTAATTTTCTGTCATTTTTTTATTCCGTCTAGCCTACTTTTGAACTTATTTATAAATCTGTTAGGTATAAGTTTCTTTTTGAATGCCCACTTACAACTTGTAAAAATGCATCTAGGAGGTAGATTTATCAACTCTCATGTGACAAGAAAAATAGTGCAATTGATTTCACTTTTAAAGCTTTTTCCCATTGCTTAGCTTCAAGAGAAGTAATGACATCTATATAGGTGATATTATCCTCTACGTGGAAGTTGATAAATTTTATACTAAGGTCTTTTGATATCCTTGGTCTTTAACTCCTCTCTTTTTTGTACCCTTACAACTATAATTGTTTAGAGTGACTTATGGAATGACAAGCATTACAAGTATAAAATCACTTAAAGAACTAAATTTGGCTTTGTTGTGTTGGGGACAGGTTGAGAACTAGTTTTCATTAAGTTTCATCACGTAGCTTAACAATAGTATGCATATCTATTTGACTACTTATGAGTTTATGATAATAAATCTATATTTGAGCATAACCTAAAAATATACTATCGATGGTGTTGGGGCTAAACTTTTTGACCGAAGGTTAATTCAATTGAGTGGAGCATTGCAGTTGATTAGATGGTTGATTGATTGCAAGGGCTAAATGAACAACAATACTTTTGTTTAAGCAATAGTTGAGTGGACCCAATTGACTGGACTGGTCCAGATGGCTAGAGGATTAGCAGTTAAGTGATAGTGTAGTCTATTGTGTTTGTTGTCTCCTTAGCACTCAAGGATACAATTGTACGAGCCTATAGAACAAATCCTGTTCAAATAGGTCGTCCATCAAGAGAAGGTCATAGTGTAGTCTATTGTGGATATAGTTGTTGGCTATTCAATGACTACATTTTCTCAATCAATTGACTGGGGCTATTTCAGCTGACTCTAGGTTGACAAAATGTAGCCATCGGAGGTTTTATCTATAGACTCATGGAGGACTTTTAGATGGAAAGATTCCACTAAAAATATTCTTCGTGCTTTTCTAATCAAATGCTTACATTGCTCAAAAATCTTTAAGGGTTTGGATAAAGTTGAAGGCTTCAACATAAAGTAGTAGTAATCTCTCTTTACTTTATTCATTCGATTGTTTAACATGAAGGTTTCATTATAAACATCTTAATATGGGATTATAAGAGGTTTGTCTTAATTCCTCTTAATAGTGAAAATATTTGAGATTGAGATTGTTAATTTGGAGCAAACTTTGAATTACTTTATATCCTTGTGTTAATGAGTATGTTTTGTTTGTATTTCTTATTTCTGCCATGTATTATACCTTGTTACGAACAAACACACACAAGTACATCAAACCACTAACACATTTATTGTTTTTGCTTTTGCACAAGATTTTCAATTTAGAGGTGTCAACTATTCACTCCCGAGTGGAATGCCACAACCATCTTATTGATCCTACAAATATAGGCTTTTCTCCTTGTATTTTTATTGAATGCTAAAGTGTAAACATCATGTATATAGTGTTGGATCGAAAAAAGAGGCTAGAGGGGGTGAATAGTTGATCGTTTAGACTTCTACAAATGATTAGTACACAACAACAAAGAAACAACCACAAATACAAAAGCAATAAAGAAACAATGCTAACTAGAGATTTTTATACAGTTCAAAAGGCTCGGTTCTTACTCATCACTCTATAATTCTTCGACGAGTCATTGTACGAAATCCATTAGCTTTCTCCTTCTCAAGATACTTCTTACAAAAACTCCTTAAGAAAAATAGAGAAGAAGTTGAGAGAATGAGCAGAGCGTGAGCACTTTTATAAGCCTTTTTGTAGCTCCTTGACCCCCGATTTATATCCTTACATTAAGTCTTCATTCAACATTCATTATATCTTCTCTACACATCTACACAATTTCAGTGAATTGTTTTAAGCTTTTAGTCAATTATTCTTTCCTTCACAACAACTTTACTTACCACTTCATTTGACTAAATATGTCATTAGTCAAATATCAATTGATCTTGCTGAAGCTTCTGGAATACAATCGTTCCGTTGTAATATGTATCAACAGAATAATTGGTTCTGTGATAAGAGCAAAATTATTACTTTAGTTGACTCAAATAACAATTGCTCTTATAAAGTTGACTATTATTCTATTGTCTAACAAACAGAGGCAAATAGAATGACTATTATTCTACGACTCAAATAACATTTTCTTCTCTTTTTATTTAACCTGAGTCAATATTCAGTTGAGCCTATGAATGACTAAAGCTTCTTCAAAGGTTTACTCAGTGTCTAAACTTAACCCATGGCACTCAACCTTTGCACAATATCATATCCTAAGAGTATCCTTCTCTAGGACTTTGTATGTTAAGAAGTCTTGCTTTCGGATCTTCCTAATCTTCAAGCCATCTATGTACTCTTGACCTACTAAAACTTTCATTTACCAAACATCCGGTGACTTTTTATCTTTGTTGGGACTTTCTCTCTTACACATGCAATATTTGTGTCAAGTAACCCACACCTGCACGGTTAACACACCTCATTAGTAAATACAATATATTCTAACTTAAATTTTTGTCCAAATATCAAAACTACTTAAGGACACAGTTGTATCAACATATAGAGTTTCTGTCTATAAAAAAGGTTACATAATTATGAACTTCCTAACATGACACTATTCATCTCTCCTAGGATTTATTTTTTAATTTTACTCTCGTTTTAGTGAGGAGACTGTAACGAATTATTTAAGAGAATTGATTAAATTCCTCAGAAAAAACATTCAAAGTGAACTTTCCATTAGTAGTCATTAATTTTTTAATTATTCTTAGAATCTCTATCTATGAAGGGGAGCCTTAGCCCTAAAATTGCCTCCGTGTGACCTGGAGGTCACGGGTTCGAGTCACGGAAACAACCTTTTGCAAAGAAGGATCAAACTATTTCAAGCTATGTATAATATACCCTTTCTTGGGAACATCAACAATTTGCATAGGAGTTAATTCAAGCTTCATCATATGTTTGGTTGCATTAAAATTCACATTTCCTAGGTGATCATGCTAAATATCATAAGATTCCACATTATAAGAATATACATAAAAATAGTTTCTATTACTAGATAAAATAATTTCTATATGTAACTCATGAAGATAACCCTAAATGTAACACTACAATATTAAATTTGAAAGGTATCTCATAATCCAATTGAACTAAACAAAAGCCATTAATTAAATTTCATTACACTTATGGAATACAATATCCCTTTTGCAGTGCTACAATTTTTTCTCACTCATCATATTTTTAGTACTCTAAGTCTCATATCTTATTGTTTGTTGTTCTATATCATGAGAGGCAATAAAAGTTTAACAATTAACCACAACTTGAAATTCTTTTTTCTACGGGGCAACTAGGCTGAATTGTATTGTTTCGATAAATTACCATAACTTGGTGCTACTCGATACAAGTAATCCTTCTTTTGTCAATTATGTTGATAAGTAGCATGCCATGTATTGATATGCTACCTGTTATTTTTTTAGCTTATGTTTATGTAACTAAATGTCAAAATTGAACCATGTTAGATGAGACAAAGTCCAAACTTAGATACATGGTTATGTTCCTTTTCTTTTCTTCATCTCCTTCCAAATTTCTTTTCCTGTTTGCCATCACCGTCACCCTACATTGGGACACTGACACAGTATTGAAATAGTATGGTTTAATCAAATATTGAAACTTTGGCACATGTAGAGAATTTGAACCTTACAATTAATATTGGCATCAAATAAACTTGGATTAAACAAGACACTCTTCATCTGGGCCGATAATAAAAGTCACCATATTGGCTTACGCATTTGGATTACACTTCTTCATATTCTACATATTGGCGATGAACAGAGAATTTGGCGCCCTTTCATGAAAATACTTTATTAAGTGCCGCATCTTTTCATAGATCTAGTATGTTTTGTCTTTCTCTTTGATTTTGAGTTTCAAATTAATCATTCTCTTTTTTTTTGTAGACTTGCCATTAAGGGCTAAAATATTTAGATTAGGATGTATTAGAGAAGGCATAGAAAAATAATTGTTTGCTATGATTTAGAGACATACCCAAGCTTTCCCCACTAAGAGGGAACCAAAGTTTTCCCAACTAGCAGGGAGCTTTTTATGATAGACAAAACTTCTGTAAAATCATGTCACTCTTGACAAGTTCATGTAAAAAAGAATCTCTTGGATTGCAGACTTTCCATCAACTAATTCAAAATTTAGGAACTTGGCTGTGGTATATTTATCAGATAAGCATCTTTAGTCATTTTTCTTTTCTATTGTCAACCATAACTATATAGCCATAGTTGTGGCTGTGGTATATTTATCAGATAAGAATCTTCAGTCATTTCCTTTTCTATTGTCAAGCATAACTATATAGCCGTAGTTGTAGATGTATATATACCTTATACAGGATACAAACAGAGCATGTAATATATGTGTGGCAGAGATAATCTCTTTGTTAAGTGCTATGGTTGAACCATGTTCTAATTCATTAAAAAGATCAACCACTGCTTCAATTCCACAAAATAACTTCACAGTCAACCAAGATTTCATTCCCTCTTCCCAACAGTTAAAATTTGCATTAGCCTCTTCTATGAACATTAGTTGAGTGGGCAACATGGTTAAAATACTCAACAATCTGTGTAAAATTGATAAAACCAATATAGAGAAAAATCAAATAGGAGTTGTTTGTAATTAGAAAACTCAAGATCTGAATAAGAAAGAACTAATGCATGGAAACAAGATACTGCAGACATAGTAAACACGAAGAGTTAGAATGTTGTAATCTGGTGAAACGTTGACTAGTTGACTCCCTTTAGAAAAAATATTGCGTTACATCAGTCCATGTGATGTCATACATCTTCTCTACAAGATCTGACAACTAACTCATTTTGCATATGGATGGACTTTTTGATCACCAGCTTCAAGGAGGGGAAAACTATTTTCTTTATAGAAAATTAGTTCTTCGAGGCATGATGACTAATAAAACCAAGATAAATCCCTCTGTATAATCTTCAAAAGGCTATTATATTGGGTTGTAATATTTCTATAAAATAATTTAACGAATGGCTCAATTCAACAAAAATGTCATTTCAAAAAATCTTTTCAATGAAAATTTATTGCTTTTATAAATAAAAATTGATCAGAAAA
This sequence comes from Kaempferia galanga, assembly GCA_037974795.1. Classification (NCBI taxonomy): domain Eukaryota; kingdom Viridiplantae; phylum Streptophyta; class Magnoliopsida; order Zingiberales; family Zingiberaceae; genus Kaempferia; species Kaempferia galanga. The sequence goes on from JBBPFP010000002.1 coordinate 1,617,800, forward strand.
GATTTTATTTCTTATCCATTAACTCAACTATTTGTGCTTGCATCATATTACATGTGTGTTGTCCCCCAGCTCATGCCGAAGCTCAATCCCAACCAACGTCTGCACGTACTTGGCCAAGCCAAACTGCACTCTTATATGCCAATTTATGCACCATGTGTAATTGGTGATGTAAAAAAGTTGTTTATAAACCCAATAAGGAACACAAGAAAATTATGTTTTTATTTATAATCTCAAAAATATTTTCATTATGCTCCTTTCAATATTTCTCTGCTCTTTTACTTGGCGAATATGATAATAACAGAATATTCAGGAGAATAGTGAAGATGAATGAACATAGAGATTATTATTATTATTATTAATTTTTGAATTTACCCAAAGAGCTTCAAACATTTTGACATTCAGAAATTTGAGAGATATTAATTGTGGTAAATCACATATTGTTTGTTTGAGAGGTGACCTCATATTGATATACATACGTCCATTGCGATGATCTAGAGCAAAGCCAAGTTTTAATATGACGTACAATCATTCACATTGGAAAATAACTGACGGCCTTTAGAAATTACCTGAAACGACAATACAGGTGAGACACAATGGAAGAAAATTGGAATAAGAGCGCATGCATCTAGAGAATCCTTAAGTTTCAAGTTGTCTTTTTTTTTTAACAGCATAATAGAAACTTATCTTTCCTGAACTTTAAGATAATAGTTGTTTCTTACAGCATAACATTTATGTCAAACTTTTTTTTCTGTTCGTCAAGGTGTTAATGCCCCCATTTTCCAGGTACTTAGCTGGTCTTAGAGCTGATGTGGATGAACACAGCCTCTTTACAGAAGCCTCTGACAGTGCAAGGGCCCCTGGCCTGGACTTATCGGCTGACAACTCGTGGCAGTCGACGCGGTTGACATTACGGTCATCCGCATTTTCTCTGTCAAAATTGCAGGATTCTTCTCTTCTGCAGAATGCGTACCCTCAACTTCAGTCACTGCAAAATATTGGCCGAGTTACCCTCCCCTCACTATCTCGACAACGCCAGGTTCATTCTATATTTGGAAGTGATTTCAGTTTAACAGAGCCTGCAAAACATGAGACTCAGTCCCTCAGACCCTTTTTTGAAGAATGGCCCAAAGCAAGGGATTCTTGGCCAGACCCGGAGGAAGGTAGATCAAATCGGGCCTCATTTTCCACGTCCCAGCTCTCCATGTCATTTCCAATGACCTCACCCGACTTCACCAGCATTTCTTCCAGATCACCTAATGGTGGGTTTCATTCCCCAACCATGTTTGCACTGCAGAATAATTTACAGATAAGTCTGTTCTTTTTCTTTTTCTTCTTCTCATATCCCTTATTCTGTAATTTTACTTCTCCAGAAGATTGAGACGGAGGGGATCTTGAACACCTCCAGTCCACTGAATCTACGAAGAACATCTGTTTGGTATTATCTGAGATTTTAGGCAGTGTAATTGACCATATACTTGAGCTGGGAACTCTTATTCTGTGCTATTATCTTGCACCATAATATTCCAGGAAACTGGGTGCAAGAAATTTTGTATCTAGTTAGAGAGACAGTTATTCAATTTCAAGCTTGTTTCTGAGAATTAAACCCAGTGATGCTTTTTTAACATTATGCCTTTATTACATATCTTGTCTCCTTTGATCAGAAGCAAGTATTTCAAATTATTAGTTGAGGATGAGTTTGTAATGTTAGCAGGCTATTTGTTTCATTTTTTTGAAATGGTAATAGACGACCATGGTTCTGTGATCGGACTGGGCTTTATCTGACTACGGATGACCTCTCTAGTTGGCATGTTAGTTAAGTTAGACAGGCAATAGACTGAATCGTTCTACCATATAGGTAAATATTTTGTTGGTTGAGCTTCCTCATTATTTATACTGCTATCTTAGCTTTCTGTTTTTGACACTATACTGTTTAGCAGTCCAGGGTGGTTGTATAGGTGAATCTGTAGTAGTTTTTGATAATCTTTTGCACCTAATGCTTGTAGCTCTTCTAGTGGTTAAAATAGGATACTTTGGGTTGGTAGGTTTTAGTTTCTAGTGGTTCTGCTAATGTTCTTTTGGCTATGGCTTCCACGCTTTGACATTGCTACCATAGTTTCAGTTTCTGGCATTGCATTATACTGTTTAGTAGCTCAAGATGCAACTATGGATAACATAGGTAAACTTGATACTCGAGTGTCTAGAAGAGTATTTTTGAACAGAGTTTTTAATTTGTAGACTAAGATTATTTCAAGAATCTGATAGCGTCCGCAAGTTGCACCATAAGCATGTACTTATTCAGATCTTCATTTTGCAGAAGCTATTTTGTACATTGGTTTGAAAAGCCATGTTTATTCTTAATGCCTATCCTTGAAATTGCAAAAAGTCTCATGATAACTGATACCTTCTTTCTAAATGAATCCCTGGCCACAATATTGCATTCACTATAACCGCAAATGAGCCTCCTTAGCCTGATTTTTAATAATGATCTAGTTAGTTCTTGCATGATAACCATATATATCATTTGTTTCAGGTGAAATTACTATATCCCACATCTCAAAATTCATGTCAAGGTTGTATATTTGCACTAACCTCTGCCATTCTGAGCAACTTCCGTTATGCCACAAACTTATAAATACCTCGAATGCATCCCGGTCATGGCAAAAGTCATTGTTACTCTTATAGCTCAAAGAAGGGTTGTCGTGGAGTGATTTTGGTAGGAACCCTACTATTAAGAGTACACAATGATTTAACTCAGAGATAATTGGATAATGGAGTTACTGAAACTTTTACAGGGTCATCCGTATAATTAATCTGCTTGAAAGGTTAGGTATCAAGTGCTAATTAAAATAAAAATTATATATAAGTACAATTTATTAAATAAGATATAGTTTTCAGAATGACATTTGGATCCCAAAGTTATTTAAAACATTTATTTATTTTATCGATCAGCCCTCACATTTTAGTTCGATAGGAGAGAATGATCTAGCTCGAGCGCTATGGTTTAACACTTGAACCCTTCGTCATTGGATTTTGATTAGTAAGCAAAACTAATTAATCCAATAATAATTTATTATAATAAATATCAAAGGCTCATTAGAGGTCCAAACAACATATACAATAGTGGTGACT
>JBBPFP010000002.1:1800067-1814211 GCA_037974795.1 Kaempferia galanga
TCTCCACGGTGATGAAGTTCTTCGAGGTAGCGGCCCTCTTCGAGGACATGCGCGACGCCGTGGCTTACTACCGGTCGGAGTTCGGAGGTCACAAACCGCAACCAGTGTGATTGATTCGGGACCTTCCTCCACGATCGCCAATTGCAGAAAGCTCAGTCGTTTGCATCGAGCGAGAACAACCTTCAGGATCTTCCTGAACGCTCTGTTCATCCGTAAGCAAAATTAATTTTTTGAAACCAGGCTGAATGACGAAGGTAATCTTTTGATGCATTTCTCATTTTTGTTAGGGAAAAAATATCGTCTTTTCATCCATTTCTATGCTGTTGGATGGCAAAATGTTGATCGCAATGAAGGATTTCTCTCTTTTTTCTCAAAAAAATTGCATGATATTTTGATAATGCTTTTGGTCTTCGTCAAACCTTTTCTTCTCTGTTTCTAGAGACTGTTGTAACAATTTAAGCAGAACAGATGGAGAAACAAAATCAAGAATTAAATATTTTGGAGAAACAGGACAAGCCTAAATGATATCATTGAGAATAATCTTGAAATTTGAAGGGCAATTGGCGCCCGTGAATATCGTAGTTTTCAGATAAAAAACGCGCCTATTGATTTCCAAAGGACGCGACTTTATTTTTTGGTCCCTCTGTTTTGTTATTGTGAACTGTCGCCTCCTTCTCCTTTTTCCGTTCCGCTGCTCTGTTTTCAGACGTCTCCTTCTTCGCCATGAAGTTCTCATCCGATTTGCCCACCACCGCAAATCCTCGCCGCAAGAAGCACCGCCGCCGTGCCCTTCCCGCCTCATCTTCCGCTTCCCGTGACCCCAGAGAAGACTCCTCCCTTCCTTACTCCGCACCATCTGACTCTGCTTCCGACGAGGACGAGGGCGAAAACGACGTCGTCTCCCGATCCCAACTCGACTCCTACTCCTTCTCTGGCTCCTCCTGTCCCCAGCCTTCCTCCGCCTACGTCAACGTGGCCCCGCTCCCCGTGTTCCGCGGCGAGGCCTCGGAGTGCCCCGTCGGCCACCTCGCGCGATTCGACCGCGTATGCCGCGCCAACAACGCAACTGACGTCGCCACCGTCGTTCGCATCTTCCCCGTCACCCTCGATGGCGACGCCGGCCTGTGGTACGACCTCGCGGTGGAGCCCTGCCGCCCGCCTCTGCAATGGCCGGAAGTCCGCGCCGCCTTCCTCCGGGCATTCACTCGGCCCGACTTCGCCGACCGGGCGCGGGCCGAGCTCATGGGTCTGGAGCAAAGGGACGGGGAGGGCGTCAACGCCTACCACCTCCGCCTGCAGTGGATCCTCCGCAAGTGGCCCGACCACGGTTTCCCAGACGCGCTTCTGAAGGGCATTTTCGTCGACGGGTTGAAGGAGGACTACCAAGATTGGATTTTGCCACAGCGGCCGGCGACGTTGGCTGAAGCAGTGAAGTTGGCGCTGAGCTGGGAGCAGGCCCGGAGCGTGCGGGAGGCGAGGAGGGGGAACGACGGCGCCAGCGGAGCCGCTGGGTCGGTAAAGTGCGGATTTTGCGACGGTGGACACGAGGAGAGAGACTGCGAAGTGCGGAGGAAGATGAGAGATTTATGGTTGAGGAACAAAGAGGCGACAGCAGCGGCGGCGGCCTCCTTGTCGCCGGCGATGAGTATGGTGAGAAGAGGAGGAGGATGCGAGGAAGCTCTTGCGAGGTCAGGGAGCATGAAAAGAACAGGGCAATGCCAGTGCTGGAAGCATCAATGCTGGAAGAAGCTCGAGAGGAGTAACAGTAACATCGCAACTGCAACTGATACAAACGCAAATGCCGAATAAGATCAAAAACTCGAACCAATTCATAGCGAGAAGATGCATTTGATATGAATCAAAGCTCTGTTTCTTTTATTTCTTCTTCCAATTTTTTGGCTGTTTGTTAAGACTCTATAGTGCATTCCAAGGCTTAAAATTTCATATCAGAGTTTAAGTTTCGATCTTTCATGAAAGAAAACAAATTGTTCTCTAAAAGAAACAAGCAACATTCATAATCCATCATCTGGTGCTAGAAATTGATTTCGAGACCAAATTGGCAGCGGAAGTAATCTAACAGCATAAGTATCTCGCTAGATTCAGCTAAAATTTCTGCACCTATCACAGAAATACGATCAGCTACTGAGAGGTTCATCGGCCCTCCCCTCGATCCAAATAAACAAATAAATCAAAGTGTAGCGGTTGCAAAGCGACAGCAATACGATGTAAATCGGAGCATCTGAGCTTCTCAAAGTTTGCTCATGCACTTTCGAGTAGAACAAAGAAATGAAAAAAAAAGGACCAATGTTGTGTTTCTCAGCAGTTAAGAGGATGGTGAATCAGTTTGAAGCTGCTTGCGCGGCATGTGACCTGACTGGCGTCTTCGAAGGGCTCACCCTGCATACACAAAACGAGTTAGGTTTTTCCTCGAAGTTTCGATGTGTTAATTTTGAGATAGGTATGATCTTGCCTGATAGGAAGATCTCCTAAAATCCTGCCGCTGCAGCTCAGAGCAGCAATGGCACTGTCCGCCTGCAATTCAAAAAAAAAGCCTCAGTTTTGTTGTGGATTCAAGTTTCTGCAGGAAGACAAATTGAATCATGTAGAAACATGGAATATTATGATTTCTTCTTGAGATCAAAAGAATCCATAGGTCGAGAAATGTCTTGAAACTAGAAACAAAGGTCCATCTTGTTTCGGTTATCATTGTGCTATCATCCAACTATTACACAGATTAAAAAAAAAAAGAAGAAGTTGATGACAATTACCCAAACAAACTCTACGAATGCAATACATGTTGAGTGTACGCTATCACCAAGAAATCTCATTCGAGAAACCTGCACTTGACAAAGTTCACACAGTCAGATACTATTAAACACACCATTTTGCCCAATTTACTCACAAATTGGTCATTAGGATTAGTATGTACCTCACCACAGAGTTGTTCAAAGAAACTTTTGACATCTGTTTCAGTAACCTGCAAAGGGATAAGAAATTGAAGGCTTAAGATTATTAACGATCCATCCATAAGAATAATATAACTATTTGCATGCAATTTGTTTTCCCATGTCAAAAAATCTGTCTACCTTCTTATCAATGTTTGTACAATACACTGTCCTCACAACCATTTCCTTTTCATTATCAGACTGCGAAAAAGCCTTATAGTTAGAGCTACCGGAATAAAATAAAAGTAATAAAGTGAAGGAGCATAGATTTAGTTTTATTTCTTTGTTGAGATATTCCAAGCAGGCTTTTAAGTAGACGACAGAAGTGTAGTTTATCCTTACTCTAGGAAGAAATTCCGGATTCACTGGCAGAATTGCAGTCTTTGAAGGTAAGACTCTGACAGGGTAGTAACCTAGCACAGTTCCCCCGAGGTTCAGTGCCGCTCTTGCACCATCTATGAGAGAAAAATGGAACTTGAGGGCATTAGATGTCTAACATGGTGGCAAAAAGGAAATTTGCTCGCTCCAACCTAAGATGTCTACCCAAGAAGACGATGAATAATAGTTGAACTTACCCTCATTATAGAACTCTATAAATGCAAATCGAAGAACTGAATTGGTATCGCCACAAATTCTGCAATCAACTACCTTCAGTGGAGAAAAATGTATATATCATTAGAAAAAATAAATTGAAAAAATAATAAAAAAAATATTATGTGCTTTCCACATGGAATGAAAAGAGATTGAGGTGAATCGTCCATTAAGTGAGAACTAACATAAAACAAAAAGAAAGCCTTTTACTTGAATGCGTTATTAGCTGAAGTATTTGCGAAGTCATGATCTGAAATAAGGGGGGATATTGGGAGTTCAATACAAGTCACCCATTTAAGCCATTTAAGTATTTGACATACAAGTATCATGTTCTACGATACAAAAATGAATTGGAGAAGAATACTAATAAAAGATGATCAACTGAGAATAATAGTTTTGGCATTGATGAGTTGGAAATAAGATCCAAATGTAATTTTAGTCAACTGGGGAACCAAGTTAAAAGAACAAACTTTAATTTTCACAAACCTCGATGGATTTGAAGGGATGTTTGACAATAACATGATAATACTGTAATCTAAAGGAGAAATTATTTGACAAAACCTTGCATAAGAGGGAGACAATAGAAACAAGCTTGTCACAAGTTTAGACCATTCTATTATGCTAAGCATCCGTAACATACTTAGATAACAAAATATGACCCAGGATCCATCAAAATTTTTAATACCCCAAAGTGTTAAGTCATCGATAAAAAAACTTCAAATATCATTTCAATAACTTTCTAAACATTGCAGATCAAATAACTTACTGGTCCAAAAGTAGAAAATATTTCAGCAAGCTTCTCTTCAGTTACCTGATACATATCAATAGATAATCTTATTAGCATGGCCAACACAGATAAAGTATCACACTATTAATTGTAGAAGAATTGCAATGTCATGCATATTAATGTAACAGGAAATTGGAAGATCAAACCAATAATATTTTACTCACAAGGCGATCAATGTCAGATACATATATTGTTCGCTTAATGCTATCCTCCCTTTTAGCCCCTCGAAGCCTATTGTTCAGTCTCTTCTTGCCCTGGCCAGAGTTATTTCTCCTCTGCAAATAAAGATAGAAATCAAATTCACATATTTCACACAAAGATGATGCAAGGATCACATTTATACTCCAAATCAAAGTTATCTTTTCAACTAGAACAGTACCAAAGGCCTATATCAAGGTGCTAGACACATAGAGATTCCAATACGAAATTATATTTCTAACAAGGTTTATATTTATTAAAAATTCTGTAGCAAAAAAAAAAAAAGGAGAAACGCAATGATTAAGGTAATGTAATTTAGCCAAGAAGAAAGAACCAAAGAAATTACTCTACGATTAGGTTGATTATTCGATGATCCATCACTGCTGGAATCCTTTCTACTACCAGTATTACTAATCGGTCCATAATTGTAATAGTAATCACTGGACGCCACGAAAACGGGGGCATCGGCGGAGAGCTGTCTGTCAGATTTCCCGTGGCCATCGCCGGCGGCAGAAGCACGAGACGAAGGGACGAACTCCTTGGCAAAGGGGTTTAATTTGGAGAGCAAATCAACCAGCCTCTTCACGTCCCTCTTGTAATCCCTATCCGTTTCCTCCGCCAACGCCGCCGGTGGCGGCGACTTGCGATGGAGCAATTGTTCGTCGGACCCGATCGCCTTCTCGGCCACGGCCGCCATTCGCTTTCCTCTCAAAGAAACAAAAAGATTATCCCAAAAGAGCACAACACCACCTCAATAACCGATCAAAGGAAACAAATTTCGATCGGCAGAGCGGATGAAACGAGGAGACAGTGCAGAAAATTTCAGCAAAAAGCGATCTTGATCGCCATTGATATGGGCTTCAACTGCGCCACGCTTGTTCCTGTGGGCTTGGATAGCAAAATAAGGAAGGGAGAGAACTTTGTGATGTGTCGAAGAAGCAATAAAGTGGCCTTGGGGTGGTTTCATAAATCTGATGTAAATTTTGAGAATATTCACTTTGCCCCCTCGCCTTTATCAAGTTTGCTACTTTTAAATTTCACCCCCTTTCATGTCATTCCGCTCTTTCTTTTCTACTAACTGATTAATTAGATGAGATAATATTAAATTTAAGACGATCAACTCGACCCTATAAAAGTTTTTTTTATCAAGTATCTGAATAAATTAGGAAAGTATACATATCGATACATTTTAACAATAAATATTCTGAGATCCGCTATTATTAAAGGATAAAAAAGCGCTTCGCTTTAACGTCGTTATTACTTGTGTTAAGTCTAAGGAGTGAAATAGTGTAATTTTGCAAAAGGTTAGGAGTAAATAATACATTGTAAAATTCTAGGTAGTCGAAATAAGGTGAGTAAATAAATACGCATGTATTTTAAAAAAACATATTTACCCTTTCAAAAAATTAATATTTAATAATACATACATGTTATTTTAAACTTACAAATCTTTCATAAATCAATATCATTAATTAAGATTGCAAACCAAGAACATTCTTATATTTAATATTTTCCTCATTTTACAATTTTATTTTATTTATTTTCCACAATTGAATGTGAATATTAATGAAAGAAGAAATTGAAAGGGTGCGTTTGAAAGATAAGGTCAATAAAACTCACTTTCTTATTATTTTAAGAAATAAGTAAATTATAATGGCATTTATGGAAGATTTTAATATGCAAAATAATAATATATTGAAGTTAACTCTTTTACAAAATAGTAATAAAAAATTGCACAAATTATGGCTCTCAAGTTTTAACACACATAAATAAATACCTTTTGAATTTAGTCATCTATTTATTTTTGATTATTTTTTAAAATTACATATTTTTTTCCCTTAGAATAATTTCAAATGTGAAAAAATAAAATAAAATGTAAAATGAAGAGGAACTTAAAAGAAATGGATTTTTTAAACTAAAACTAGGCAATTGGGAGAGGAATTTTATTTTTATTATTTCATTCAAATAAATTTTAAAATTATTCTTTTGAGAAGATAAATATGTTGTTTTATTGTCAATGTTGTTTTAGAGCCATTAATACAAAAAGGTTAAGATAAGGGGAGGCATGCTCAGATGTAACGAGTTTCAACCTCATGATCTCATGTGATAAACTCTCGTATCTTAATCATTGCACCATCTTAATTAAGGGACCATTTAATTAGAATCATGTGGCAAAAGGTGATTCGCTCACCTCTAATGCCTCCGTCAATCCGTCCCTATGCCGACATAGAAGAGGTAAATCATAGGTGACTACTAGCCATTAGTGCAAATGGTTAAAACATAAGAGAGATATATATTTGGGCGTGTCGAGTTTGACCTTAAGACCTCATATGACAACCTCCCATGTTTTAATGATTGTACTTCCTGAAAGAGATCTATTAGTCTACTTCATGACCAATATGAAAGAGATAAATAATGATAACTGAAGAGATAAGTGGACGAAAAGAAAAGTGAATTATACAAGATACAAAGATTTATATATACTAATTCTAAAATTCAACCCCTCTCGATTTCAAATAATAAACCTCTATCCTCTTATCCACTTAAGTTATACTCCTGGAGGTCACACTGTCTAGTTAGACACTAGCAACAATTACTCTAGATGCTATAACTAATTGTTATAACATGGAGTGCAACACTATTAAAACTTAAGGCATTCGTAAAATGTGTCATCTCAATAAAAATTATCTTTTCCCATAGCACCGTTACTTCAAGATCCTATGTGATAATTTTTTATATTTTAACTATCATGTCGTCTCAAGAAGACTATTTAATTAGAGTCATATAGTAAAAAAGATGATTCATTCACTCCCAGTATCTTCGTTAATCTGTTCCTAAGTTAATATGGAGGAGATAAATCACGGGTGGCTACTAGCCATTAGTGCAAATGATTAAAACATGGAAAAGGCATGCTCGAGCGCGCCGAGTTTCGACCTCTTGACCTCATATGACAACCTCCCATGCCTTAACTATCACACCGCCCTGAGGGGACACTATTTAATTAGTCATTGGTGGTAAAAGACGACTTCGCCCCTAACGCCCCCGCCAACCCGTCCCAGGGCCAACACGGAGGAGGTAAATCATGAGTGGCTACTAGCACTTGGAATAGTGACTAGCATATAAGGGAGGCATTTACCTCGGCTATACCGAGATTCGAACCCTAAACCTCATTGGTGGCAACACCTCATGTGCTAGCTACTAGACCATCCCGAGGGGACACTATTTAATTAGAGTCATTGGTGGCAAAAGGTGACTTCGCTCGCCCCCAGCGCCTCCGCCAACCCGTCCCAGGATTAACACGGAGGAGGTAAATCACGGGTGACTACTAGCACTTGGAATAATGACTAGCACATAAGAGAGACATTTACCTCGGCTATGCTGAGATTCGAACCCCAGACCTCATTGGTGTCAATACTTTATGTGCTAGCCACTAGACCATCCGGGGACTATTTTTTTTTTTTTAATAATTAGAGTCATGAATTAAGGAGTGGAGCAGAAGGAATGTTTTTTTTATAATTTAAATATCTTACTCTTTGAATTGAACAATTTTAAAAGTGATTAATAAATTTTTGATAGATGACTAGAATGTATTATAAAAAACTCAGTAAGGCTCTTCTAAGCGTCCAAATTTTTTAGATTTATCATTCTATTTTTTTTTAAAAAAAATTATATTGCATTACTGTTGGAATTTAAATTTTAAATATCTAATTAAATATTTAGGTACCCTAATGACTGCACCGGCCCGTGACAGGAAGAATGCCTTATAAGTTATGGCATTGTTTGGTATTGGTACTTTTCACCATTTATTAATGGTGCAACGTTTTGTTCTTCTACCTTTTCTTTTACTCCTTCTACTTCCAGTTTAAACTGTAAAAAAAATATTTCTCATAATTCGCCATTTCATTTCAGCTTTAAGAATTTGTTAAATTATTTTCTTATAAAATTGTATCGCTTGATTAACTTTAGAGTGATATTTCGTGATAAAATGGGTGCCAAATGATATTTTACCTCCGTAATTCATCACTTTAATCCCAGAGCTTACTGAAGTTTCACTTTACCTTTCAAAATTTGATAAATTATTCTCGTCAACTCTTTGCAATATTTTGTTGTAAAGTTTTAAAAAATTACTTAAGTGTAAATAGAAGATAACTGACACAAGAATATTGGATTGATAGATTATATACTTTTTAATTTATTCTAATGGTCGATAAAAGTTTTTTATAAAGCCGGATCAATCATGACAAAATTAAACAATTTATAAATATCTGAGGAGGGAATTCAAAAGTTTGGCAGAAACAATTAATCAATTAATTAAGCATGTGTAAGACAAATTAGTTACAACAAAGTGTGTCTAAATCTTTGTTAAGATAAATAAATAAAATTTAGTAGTAGATTGCACAAAAAAAAATATATTTAAAAATAAATTTAAAAAAAATCTAGGGTTAGTTAATCCATCCTTTTCCATACAACAATAGCCGTAGGGTTTGATGTGGACACCCAACCCACGTTATTGATGTAGATGATCACAGTTGCATAGTGCTTGTATATTTTCGGCATTGTCATGTGCCTTACTCGGGCGAATGCCGGCAAGCATTGAATAATCTTTTTCGATACTGTAACATTGTATTCGTTTTGAGTGGGCGATTAATTTTGGGATGATTAATTGTATTTTATAAAAAAAATTTATGGATAATTAAGATAAATTAAGAAGTGTGAGGTAATTATCAGTTCAGCATTCTTAAATTAATTATCCATTAAAATTCATACATTAATTTACTAAAATTGAGATATGTTTTTTTAGATATTTAAAAAATTGAGAAAGCATTCTACCACTGTACCATTACCTCGAGAGTTATCCTCGGTGCTACGGTGCAGTGGAAGGACGTCAAGTTGTCACTCAGTTATTATTTTTCTTGTAAATGGGGTGTAATCACAGGATATATATATTAGATTTATGGGTACCACTCATCAAGAGCACTTTCTGATTACCCTGATAGTTAATAAAAAAATTTCTATAAAACCAAGCCAGCCAACTAGGGGTGTAAATGAGCCAAGCCGCTCATGAGTATTCGGATTTCGATTAGAAAAAAAAAATCATTCGAGTTCATTCGATTAAGTTAACGAGCCAAGCTCGAGCTTAATTTCGAGCTCGAAAATATTATCGAGCCAAGCTCGAGCTTAATAGTATTTGATTCGTGAGCTCGTGAACATGTTCGTTTAGAGGCTCGCGAACGTGTTTGTTAAGAATAGGCTCGTTTATCTTATTATATATATAAATATAACTAAATATCACATAAAAATAAATTTAATAATATATTATTAATTATTATAGCTAATTATCTTAAACGAGCTCGAACTAATCTCGTTTAATTTTTAAATGGGTTTTTTTTCGAGCTAAGCTTAAACCGAACTCGAGCTATTTAATTTTATTACCAACCGAGCTCGAGTTTAAAAACTAAAGCTCGAATCAAACTAGTCAGGCTCGAGCTTAGGGATAACGAGCCGAGCTCATCTTTTACTATTCAGTTTGACTCGGTTCGATTACACCCGCTCTCCGCCCCTAGACTTGCCTAATTGTGCTTTACTTTTTTTTTTTCTCTCACTTCGGCGATAACAGAAATCTTCACGGCTTCTTGCACCCCTCGCGGCCTCGCGACCTCCCACTTCTTCCGGATCTGTTGATTCCTCTTCCTCTTTCTATTTATTTCTTCCTCGACGACGACTCGGCAGAGACCTTGATCTCTCGCTTCCTCCATTTCATTCCTTCTTCTTCGATCCGATCGATCCATCACTCACTTCGCCGGATCCGTCGTCAGGCAAGCGCGCTGAACTCGTGTTCCTTCAGATCATGATAGAGCCGCAACATCGTTCTGTCTCGATTTAGTTTTTATTGCGGAGACCTGAATCTGGAAGTGAAAAAAAAAAACTGGTTTTGATAGTTTCGCGTCAAGTTAAATGAGTTTCATGCGATGCTAATCTAATGTGCTTCGTTTTTTCCGTCGTGTCTTCCCCTTTTTCTAATGTTTGAGTAGGATCGCACGCCATAAAGTGAACCTCTGACGCATTTGTACTTGATCTATGCGTTTGTGTTGCAATTTTTTTTTTAATCTTTTACTGCCTTTGACGAGCATTTACAAACTCGATTAATTTGTACGATTCAGTAATCGTTGTGAAAATTAGGGCGTCTGCGATCTTCCAATTCGTTTTCCTGAAGATTGTATTTGAATTTTGGATATCGACTTGCAGGTAAAAATGGCGCAGATTTTGTTGCACGGATCGCTACATGCTACGATTTTTGAGGCAGAATCGTTGTCGAACCCTCACAGAGCTTCTGGTGGTTCTCCACATTTCCTCCGGAAGGTAAATCCTTTACTGATCACTGGTTCTTTGATCTTTGACTGCCTTACTTTGTGCTTATGATATTGGCTCTGTCTACTTTGCTGACTGATTAGTAATAACAGCAAGATGTTGAAACTTGGTTTTGATCGTTTATTTTGTCATTTGGTTTGGTTGTTTTTCTCATTTAATTGCTTCTCCTTGCTCTTCTTGTTTGTATTCTAATAAGCTTCTGCACATTGAAATACATTGAACAGCTCGTTGAAGGCATTGAAGATACCGTGGGTCTTGGCAAAGGTGCCACCAAACTTTATGCCACAATTGATCTGGAAAAGGCCCGAGTTGGCAGGACAAGGAAACTTTCAGACGAACCTAGTAATCCCCGTTGGTACGAGTCCTTTCACATATATTGTGCCCACATGGCATCGAATGTCATCTTCACCTTAAAATTTGACAATGCTATTGGGGCATCGAACATTGGAAGAGCCTATTTACCTGTTAATGAAGTTGTTAATGGTGAGGAGGTGGAAAGATGGCTTCAGATATGCGATGAACACAGGAATCCACTTGGAGATGCTAAAATCCATGTGAAATTACTGTACTTTGATGTTTCTAAAGACCGCAACTGGGGCAGGGGGATTCGAAGTGCAAGATATCCTGGTGTCCCCTACACATTTTTCTCTCAGAGACAAGGTTGCAAGGTAACACTTTACCAAGATGCACATGTCCCTGACAAGTTCATTCCTCGAATCTCCCTTGCTGATGGGAAAAACTATGAGCCTCACAGATGCTGGGAGGACATTTTCGATGCAATTAGCAATGCGCAACATCTCATATACATCACTGGGTGGTCTGTGTATACAGAGATCAAATTGGTGAGAGACTCCAAGAGACCGAAACCAGGTGGAGATGTTACACTTGGAGAGCTCCTGAAGAAGAAGGCTAGTGAAGGTGTTCGAGTCCTCATGCTAGTTTGGGATGATAGGACCTCAGTAGGAATGCTGAAGCGAGACGGTCTCATGGCTACCCATGATGAGGAAACTGAGCAGTATTTTCGGGACACAGATGTTCATTGTGTTTTGTGCCCCCGAAATCCTGATGATGGTGGAAGCTTTGTTCAAGACCTGCAAATTTCCACAATGTTCACTCATCATCAGAAGATCGTTGTGGTTGACCACGAGATGCCCAACAAGAATTCTCGGCAACGCAGAATCGTGAGCTTTGTAGGGGGGATAGACCTTTGTGATGGGAGATATGACACGCAATTTCATTCTCTGTTCAGGACGTTAGACACAGTTCATCATGATGACTTCCATCAGCCAAATTTTGGAGAGGCTTCGATTACGAAAGGTGGACCAAGAGAGCCTTGGCATGATATTCACTCACGGCTTGAAGGGCCTATTGCTTGGGATGTTTTGTTCAATTTTGAGCAGAGATGGAGGAAACAGGGAGGAAAAGATGTTCTTGTGCAGCTCCGAGACCTCTCTGACATCATCATTCCACCTTCTCCTGTCATGTTCCCGGAGGACAAAGAGACATGGAATGTTCAACTCTTCCGATCCATTGATGAAGGTGCTGCTTTTGGCTTCCCTGAAACCCCAGAGGATGCTGCAAGAGCTGGGCTTGTCAGTGGAAAGGACAACACCATCGATAGAAGCATTCAAGATGCTTACATAAATGCCATCCGCAGGGCAAAGAACTTCATCTATATTGAAAACCAGTACTTCCTTGGTAGTTCTTATGCATGGAAAGCTGATGGCATCAAGCCTGAGGAAATTGGCGCTTTGCATCTGATTCCTAAAGAGTTGTCATTGAAGATTATAAGTAAGATCGAGGCCGGGGAGCGCTTCACTGTCTATGTTGTTGTTCCGATGTGGCCAGAAGGTGTACCAGAAAGTGGATCAGTTCAAGCAATCTTAGATTGGCAACGCAGGACAATGGAGATGATGTACACTGATATTGTATTGGCCCTCCAAGCAAAAGGTCTTGAGGCAAATCCAAAGGACTATCTAACTTTCTTTTGCTTGGGGAATCGGGAGGTAAAGAAGAGTGGGGAATATGAACCTGCGGAGCAGCCACCTCCAGACACTGACTACAGCAGCGCTCAGGAGGCTAGACGTTTCATGATCTATGTTCATACAAAAATGATGATCGGTACATTTCTCCCACTGTTAATTTCTATCCTTCCCAAGTTCTTTATTGAAATTAGCATGATAACACTTATCTCTTGGTTACAGTTGATGACGAGTACATTATAATCGGGTCAGCCAACATCAACCAGCGTTCAATGGATGGAGGCAAGGACTCGGAGATTGCTATGGGAGGATACCAGCCACACTACCTGTCAACCCGAGAACCGGCAAAAGGACAGATTCATGGTTTCAGAATGGCCCTTTGGTATGAGCACATGGGAATGCTGGATGAATTCTTCCAGCACCCCGAGAGCTCGGAGTGCGTACGGAAGGTCAACCGGATAGCAGACAAGTACTGGGATCTGTATGCAAGTGATGATCTTGACAGTGATCTTCCGGGCCACCTTCTTAGCTATCCCATAGGAGTCTCGACAGAAGGCAGTGTCACAGAGTTGCCTGGGATGGAGTTCTTCCCCGACACCAAGGCCCGAGTCCTCGGGACCAAATCTGATTATCTTCCGCCCATCCTCACAACATAACACGTTTGAAAACATTGATGCTCTGTGTTTGCTTTTTTCTTTCTTTCTTTCTGAATAAGAGTTGCATTAAGTTTAGGTCAGAGAATAAATCCTTATCGCTCGGAAACTAGGACATGTTTTAACCAAACAGTTGGGTTTGAACTTTGTTTTACATATTTTCGATATGTCCTTTTAAGTGTGAAAATGATTTATAATATGATGACATCTTGTATATATAATTTCTTTAGCATATATTTATTCTACCTGAAATCGGAGAAGATAACACTCTGGCTAAGTGGCTTTGACGTATAGACCATGAGAAGACTCAAGTAGAAAGAACCCGGTGTTGAGCGAACTTGCGTGTCAAACAAGGATGGAGGAGGAAAACGTCGGCAATCGGGCAAGAGAGGGGTCCCGCGGTTGACACTCTGATACTCAAGTTAGATGGATGGTGGAAAGAAAATGAAGAACAATGAACAGTAGCGATGCATAGTTAATTTTGGAGCTTGGCGTACTTGTGCAGTCAGGAGGAGGCCCCTTTAGAAGAGGACCCCTTATATAGTGTTATTTTCCTTTGTGTACGAAGATCGATGCATCACTAAAATATGACCAACTATTTTGACATTTTACGATCTTT